>JAQPPZ010005029.1:0-300584 GCA_028583015.1 Wollemia nobilis
TCAATGATATTTCATAAATCGACCACCATAAACAATCAATTGTGCCCATACCTTTTATGAAGCCAAGAAGTTGTCCAAAAAATCTGCCACACTAAACACAACTTTCCTTTCCAATCTCAATAAGGGTTAGTGGACTTCAAATAATAATTACAAGATAAAGCAAAACTCAATTTACACCTTTTTACTCCAACTTAATAAACATATCCACCAAAGTCCTTTTAATAAAAACCCTTATAAAAAATAATAATCAATGAATCTCTCAAAAATTATTTTATAAAAACTCCTTATTTCTCCTAAATCTTAATTCTCAATTTCATGAACATCAAATTAAATCAACAACTCATCCACCTTTGAAATAATAATCACGACCCTTATAAAAACAAAGTTTAATTAAAAACTTTAATTATTCCTAACCACCTTATAACTCCAACTTAGGGCTTAACAAAATTAATTAGAGAAAAAATGTATTTACCTCCTCAAGGGGATTCAAACCCTCAAATTGCCCACACTATGAGCACCTTAGCCATGGCTAAGGTTGCCACATGAGCTAGATGCTCATTCGAAAGGGAAAGGCACAACGTGCCTTAAAATCTTTCCTCCCTTTCCACAAATCAAAAGTGCTTTGAGTGCTTTTCTTCCAATGCCTTGAATCCAGTCAAGGGGATTTGAAACCTTGACATTTGTGTTGCCACACACCTTAGCCAAAATCCAACTTCCAATGCACCACTCTACCCATGATGACTTTGGACTTCGACCAACCTTTGTTTATTCGTTGCTCTCGCTTTCTAAAAGATTTTTCGCATGAGCTCAATTCGGATGCTTAGCCAACGATTATTAACCATGAGCTCAAATCAGTTTATGAACCTTAGGTATCCATTTTATATAGCCTCCTTATTATTTTCGATGATGTCGATGGAAATATTGCATATTTAATTTTAAATTTTAATTTTAATTTTAAATAATCAAAATTTAAAATAAATATTAAAAATTAAATATCTCCATCACCTGGGCACATTTTTCGATGAAACAAAAGTCCAACTTGGGTTTTAAGAAAAACCCAGTTCAAATCTACCATCCATGGTTTTAAATAAAACCTTTTATTTTGCCTGCCTTGGTTTTCACAAAAACCTTGTATTTATCCATGCTCTCCAAAATATCATTTGGCCACCAAAACTCAATGTGATCCATGTGACATCAATGACAACATAAAATAACTCAAATTTCCAATAGAATTATAGTTGAAATAGGTACCACTAAGTCAAAACACCTCAATATAATGGATAGGATGTTTTTTGATAAATACAACCAATTTTCCAAATCTTGACAAGCCAATGGGATATTTCTTGCATTAAGTTTCAAAAAATCTACTAGTCAGAAAGGGACATCAAATGGTAAACAAGTAGCAGGATTAAAACAAAAGAGAATTATTATTAAAACTCCTCCTTCGTCTCCTCCAACTCACAAACAAGCCATTGTAGAGGTAATCCTTTCTAGCAAAGGTAAAAAAGTAGTATTTGCATTTCAACCAATGACCAAGTAGCTCCAAACATACATAGTAGATGCTTAAATGATGAAAATAATAGGCTATGAAGAATGAGGATTAGAAAAAAGTAAGGCAATATAGATTGAGTTAATCCAAATCCACCAAAGGCTAGGGTATCTAGCCCTTAGGGCATCCTCCATAGATTATGAAGAGTATACATATGAAATAGAAATTATGATTGGTATTTCTATAGTCAAATTCAAAGACCCTATCCTTCTCCAACAACAATATCTATTAGAGAAAATAGTGGAGATCCTCAACAACAATAATTGGAAGCAATCATTGAGTAGATTTATTCCCCAAAAAATGGTAAGGGAAGTACAAAGTCTTTGAATAAAACAAATAAGAGGAATATTGTAATAGGTTCTTCTATCTTTGTAATGAACTCTAAATCACTAGTATCATTGCTTGCATCATAATATTTTTTTCCATTTTTACAAGAATCATAATTTGCATCTTTTCCTTTTGAATAAGATCACTAGGATCACAACATGCATCTATCATCAATGGTTTTAAAGGAAAAGGAAATAGAATAATTATCTCAAGAAATAGAATAATTACAAAATCCATAGGAAAAGCAACATGATCTAAATTAAATAGTGCAATAGTCTCCACAAATATATAGGTAAGGTTTCGATTCCCTCTTCTTCTACTCATTCTCCTCCAAGTTCCCTAAAGAGTTTCCCTTTCCTTTATGAGAAGCATGTTGAAATAACCCCCTTCGTATAAGTCATTACATCCCTTCCACCATCATCCACTCCACCTCCATCAAAATATCTATCCCCTAGATTGGTTTCAATAGAAACCCAAGTTCCATATTCACTATCTCAAAATCTGCCTTTAACCGCAATGACATATTTATCAACATCAGTGAGATAGCAATTGTTTATATCTCTTCCATCACCCTCAATGGAAATAGCTATAGTATCCACCCCTTTATATTAGAACTTCACTATTTTAGCTACCTTCCATACTCCCCTTTCTCTAGTATCATCTTTGGTGATCACATCCACTCCATACATTGATCCCATCGTAGCCACCTATCATAAGATCAATGAGATTTCACTCAGTGTGAGGGCCTAGTGGAATGAGCAGGTTGTAAATCCTTTCAAGAAAGTAGCCCATAAAAGAAATACTACTATAGTTATAATTTCTCAAAAAAGAATGAAGTTGACCATTACTCCTAAGGTAAATAATCCAAGAAAATATATGACTCTAGATGATTATCAAGTAAAAGATAATATAGAAGATATTATTACCTATGAAGTATGAGCTTGTGGTTGTCAAAGCTCATATATATAGTCTACTTGCAAGGTTATATCTATAAAGAAAAGTGTAAAATTTTGGAAAATAAAGTGAAGGAATTGGAAGCCTCACTAAGGGACCAAAAAAATCTACAAAAAACCCTCAAGAATGAAGTAAAATACTGGTAGGTTAAGTTTTAAGAGACCGTAAACTATAAATAATAGGATGAAAGTGCTCAAGCACAAATTAAGACTTTGAACAATCAAAATAGCTAATTGCAACAATAGTTATAGTTATAGAAGGCCAAGTCTATAAGGTTTTATAAAGATAAAGTAAAGTAGGTAAGGAGAGAGACTTGGTCTGATATCTAAAAAAAGGATTTGGAAGGTAAAACAATCTTCATTTTCTTAAACGATGCTAGTAATGAAGTTTTGAGTGCTAAAAAGACCTTTAAGGTTGTTCAAGGAGAAATTCAACATAAGTTTGTTATAGCAGAGAAGATTTATAATTTGGCAAAACTAAAATTTAGAGTTGCAAAAAGGATCATCTCTGGTAAGCAATGATGTACTGCCAAGAACATTGCTAAAGACATTCTAAGGAAGAACAAATTATTGATAAAAGGATGGAAACTGGTAGATAGGTTGGATACCAAGATGAACAGAATCCTATGAAATATTAATCATATTAAGCGATATAATTTTTCATATTTTTGGGAATAATATCAACAATACATTGGAGAAGCAACACTGCAAGCTAGCTTTGACTCAATTTTAGAAAATGAATCTAAAATTAAAGAATATCTTGAGCCAATTCAATAAGACTAGGTAGTTTGGTTAATCAAAAACTTGATGCAAATGAAGGATGTGATAACTAAATTTGGTAATGGTAGTTTTGAACCATATTATGAAAAGGTATCCAAGTCACAATCGGTCCATCAAAAAATATTTACAATACCAAAAATTCCCCAAAAAGCTTAGGAAGATGCTTCCAATGCTCTTGAGGATGTTGTTCAACTTTTGAGTGAAGAAGACAAAAGTGAGGAAGATATAAGTGAAGAGGAGATAGAAGAGGATGAAAATGACCAAGAAAATAAATCTAGGGAGGAAAAGGAAGAAGACAAAGAAGAAGTTTAGGATATAGAACAAGAAAAACCTATGGCTAAATAATTGATTCACATTGAAGAGGAGAACACCAAAGAAGAAGAGCAAGAAGGAGAACAAGAAGAGCATAAACGACCTTAGTAGAAAGTTGAATAAAATGGACCCTAGGGTGAACATGTTGTGTGAATGACTTCAGTATGATAGGTATCAGAACAACAAGGAAGCATGACCCTATGGATGAAATAAAAATATCATGTGGTTGAAGTTGTAATAAGGGGAATCATCCTCTACTAAGCCTTTAAAAGAGATATATCTCCCTGCAAGTCAATCATATGTTTTTGCCTCCTATATTGCTTCTTCATGAATCGTTAGTATTTGGATATCTTGTTCTAAAGTTAAAAAGGCTAAAAGTCATAAAGAAGTAATTTTTTGAGTCATAAATCTGTATATAGCTAAATTCATGCAGCTGAGTTTCAAAAGGGGGAGTCATCCTACATTGAGAAAGCACATATTTTTACCTCTTGCCTTGTCTCTATGTGTACTATTACCTTTTTAATATGTTAAAATGGTCAAGAGGGTGATATTCATAAAAAAATAACGCTTTGATATATTTTTTTACAGTCGATTAGAGTCTAATAAACCATTCTACATTCTATCTTCCACTCACAGTCATAACCCATTCTCACTATCATTCATCTCATCCATCCTTATAGATACTTTCTACCTTCCATTTTCTTTCTATTTAATTCATTCCATTTCATGATCATCCATCCATTCAAGTTTTGACTCCATGAACCCAATAGATAAGGCTCTGAGTTATTTAATATTGCAAGTAATAATTCCTAGGAGGCACCAATAATGTAGGTCAAAAATGGTCACATCTCAAAATATGACCACCAAAATTTTGCAAAATTTGGTTAAGCATTCAAAAACTTTACTCAAATCCACTAATTTTGGTAAACCCATGATGATAATGACTTAGGTGATGCAAAAATCATTTTTGTTCCATGTCCAATCGTTTTACTTTGATAATCACACAAAAATGAGAAGTGTAGAGGAAAGGATAAAATTTGCCAAAAAATGTGATTTCATGGTAAAAAGGTTAAAAGAGAGTTGAAGCTTATTTTTAAGCATGGTTGCCAAATTCCTTTGTTAGCAATGTAGAAATCAAAAGGGTGCTTAGAAGCAGGATTGTGATAGTCAAACAACTTGAAACTACTAAAAAATGTGAATCCATGAAAGAATTTTTAAAAAAGGGCTAAGTTACAAAATGAATCATGACCAATGTAAATCCCTTGTTAGCATCATGAATAGGAGCAAAGAGTAAGAACAAGCCTGAATCTACTAATTTTTACAAATCTACAATCAATATGATTAAGTATGCTCAAAGTATGTTACAACGCGTAATTTACCAACTTTCTTTGTATGTGGTGCAACCAAGAGAAAAAGACAAATTAAAGGTATGAAACCACAAATATCTGCCTCACCACAATTAAAATTTGAAAATTTGATAAAGGTTAAAAATTATGCACAGTTGAGTGTTTCCCTTTGGTAATGACATGGAAGTGAGAAGGTCTTTCAAAGAATAAAATAGATGTGCGGTTGTGGGATGACTTCAAAAATGAAGAAGAGCTCAAAATCATGGATAAGTGAATTTTCATGGAAAAGGTAAGCAAAAGGTCTCACCTTTCAAAGCTCCATGAAGATTCAAGGGAAAGTGACCAAGTGGAGGGGAATTATAGCAACCGCGAGGTAAACATACCAAAACAAGCAAGTTCTCAAAGTCATGATTTTCCTTGATTCTGCATCCAAATATATCAAAAACTACAAACAAAAAAAAAAATAGTGTGGTTTTAAGAAATATAAAATTAGAACACGATCATTATTCAATAACCTATATTTCCTATTGCTCATCCCCATCATTATTCAATAACCTATAAACTGATCCTAATTTCTCATCCCCATATCAATGGTGTAGATTGATTCTACTCTTAATTTAAATTTTCAATGCGTTCTTGCATGGTTGTATGTTATAATGAGAAGAAGAGATTAGGATAGATGCCATGAAATTTGAATGCCAAAAAACAAAAGGTTGTTGTCCAAAATTTTCTATGAAATTTAGCCCAACCAACTTGATTACAGATCATCGGATACAAAGATGTTGCAAGAAAAAGGGATGGCAGAGGTTGAGTCTTGCTCGAGATCTATTGTAACTATTCAAGAAGATACAGTTGGATGTCACCATTGATAGTAAGTTGCAATAAAGTCAAGAAATCAAAGGATTCCCTATAATTCTAAAAATGAAAATATTGTAAAATTATATAAAAGGTTCAAACCCTCGTTTCAAAGGTTTAGCTCTAAAGTGTTTTCTTGTGCTATTGTTGTACATTTTCTATAATTAATGAAAGAGCATTACTAGGTATGTTTACCTCAAACTTGCATCTATGTTGCTTGTTTATCTTAATTATGTGAAGTCATTTTTTCTATTTCTACTATAGTTAGCATATTATGTTAATTTGGATTGCTAACTTAGAGCAAATTAGAATGATTCATGATTACATATATACTTATGAGAATTCTATTTTTGTTAGTCAATGCATTAATCTAATCCTATTAATTTGGATTCTTAATGCTTTAGATGTTTGGAATAATTATTTAAGTATGCCAAAAGCTCTCAATATGGATAGTTTCTAAGTTTCAAATGTTGTTAGTCTCAAAAACTATTTCTAAAAATTTATTTGTTAGAGGATTCTCTGTGGATACCTATGATGTTAGCTTCACCCATCCACCATTAATTCATTCATTCCTTAATATTTTATCATGTTTGAAAAAAATATTCAACATCTAATAAGTTTACAAGGTATACCAGCATACTCTAGAGGTTGGGTTAAGGTATTTTAACCCTTCCAATGTTTGGTCTTGGTTGTGATTAGTGGGTGATCACCTTCAAAGTTTTTAGCTAATAGTCACAGTTCAAACCTCAAATTGATGATAAACCAGACTACAAAACTTCCTAAATTATATGAAGAGGGATCTATTATTTTATATCCTACAACCATTTTGGATCATATAACTCAACATATTCACTCTTATGATATCATTAAAATTCTAGTGCAATGGTCTAGAATATGACACATGGGAGCTATTGCAATACTTTCAACAATAGTTTCCCACATTTCAGCTTTGAGGACAAAGTTTCTTTTAAGGGGGTGGAATGTTACATACCTAACACTTGCAACTCATAGGAGCATATGATATTTTATATAAAGTGGACCATGTATTAAGTTATAAGTGGACCATATGTTAAGTTAGGAGTGAGTTATAGGATCAGGTGTATAACCACTTTATCATAGAATCATTTATATAACTACTTATTATCATAGAATTATGAATGTTACCACTTAGAATCATGAAATTAACTATCATAGAATAGGTAGTAAGGAATATTATCATATAATACCATCATAGTAGTTTTTCATAGAATATTATCATAAAAATTCAAGAAATATGCTTGTAAATATTATAAAATAGAAAGTATGTAACCCTCATGGGCAAGTGAAGGATTTGCATATTTTATATTACCCCTTTGAAGAGGCCCATGATAGAAATATTATCTATCCCAAATTCCTACAATTATCATTATTTGTATTTCTATGTTTCATTTAAATAATGTTTATGTTATTGGATATACGATATTAGTATTACTTTTATCAATACTATTTATAAACATACCTAGAATTATCTTTGGTATTGAATTTCTTATCTCGGTATAGATATGTACTAATATTTTCATTGTGAAATATTCATATGAGAAGAAGAGGTTCACTGCATCATACTCCTTCCACTTCTTCTCATCAATGGAAAGAACATATAATGCCTTCATGACATCATTTTTTCTAGCCTTGTATGCATATATTGGTTCGGGTCCTTTAGTTATAATCCTTATCCGGGAAGCTCTTGTGGACACAACTCCTTGGGTAGGGGTGGTATGTGTCATCACATAAAAGAAAAATTGTGCTTGATACAATGGGTGAATGTAAGTGGATGGTGTTGTGAGAGGGAAGAAATAGTAATGATAAAGAATGAAGTGGAAGTATTGGAAGTGGAATGTGATGTTAATCCAACTAGGGTGTCCAAAAGGGGTGATATGATATGTGGAATAATGATTTTGAGGTAATATATTAGACAAGTGGAGATGTAAGTGAAGTTATTGGAGAGGTTTCCAACATGACCATAACCATTAGAGGTAAGATGCATGTTGGACAACCATGAGATGAGGTGTCTCTAGGAGAAACAAGCACTAACTATTGAATGGAAAGAGAAGTGTAGAAAAATAATGAAAAGGGGAAGAAACAACAATAGAGAAAGAAGAAATGACAAAGGGAGAAAAGAGAGTGGAAATAGAAGAAGGGATAGATATGGAAAGGAAGTGAAGGATGGTAAAAATGAAGTGGGAGTGTGTATAATCATGGACACTAGACTGGCCATTCCCATATTGCAAGGGGATTCTCCTTAAGGACTTTTTCCCTCCTTGAGTTAGGTATTTTGTTATTTTTGTTGCTTTACCATTGCAATTAACTTCCCAAACATAGAAATGTGGGTCCTTAGAAGCTCCCACATAGATAATTCTCTACAAAATCTAACATTTTGATGTAATGAATTCTAGTGTAACTTGATTAATTTTGATATATGCCTAACTAGAGGATCAAAGGTACTCTTATAGGCATAAATTAAACTAAGTAAGAAGGGTTTGTACACTCTAAAAGGTGGTTAGATAATTTTTAATACATGGTCCACCAATATATGCAATGCTCTTGGCCAATATTGACCAAAGACATATGTGGTTGGGTGTTTTCTAGTGGCCATATGTTCTAAACTTGTATGATATCTTCAACCACTTCTTTGAAAAGGCTCTTGGAGAGAATATATTTGGAAGAAACCATGTGTATCAGAGGTAAGAAACACTTGGATACGTATCAAACATCCAAGGTAGGATAATTACAAGAAAGTGATAGCCAGTCTTTTGGAACCTACAATAGCATTGGTTTCCACTAATCATGAGTAGATATCCCTACAAATATGATAGCTAGCAAAACAATAAGGTATGATAGGATAAATTGATCATGTTAGATGGTATAAATCTAAAAAATATATGTGGTGGTTATAGATAGTAGATGTTGTCGATCAATAGTAGCTAGAAAAATTAGAACAAAAAGTGACGTCAAATCCTTCCTAGGGTGTTGGATCAATCACAAGCCCTAGGTTAGGCCAAATTGTGCCTATATTGTCATTATTATGGTAATCCTTCCTTGTAATAATTAGTTTGGCTAGTATAGTAATCTATATACAGCAATATATACCTCAATGTACGAGTCAACAATTTGAGTGTTTACCTATTGTATATAATGTAATTGTGCTCTACAATTTTAATGAATCAACTTGTTGTTTAACCTTTTCTAGCATTGTGTGGATGCTCTATAGACTCTATATAATTTTGTAAAATCTCTTTGGAAGGTCTAGTAGACTATATATTAGGCCCATCCTATTAAAATACTAGATATATTTAGTATCCTATTGTGTGGTTTTAATTTCTTTTATAAAATGTGCTTAAGGTGCATGATTGCAGGCTTAAATAATATTCCATGATACTTTGCCTAGTGACTAGTCTATTAGGCCTTATATGTAGTTTATTTGTAGTGTGTGTTACATGGTATATGTAAATGTTGTTAGCCAAATGTTTTATACCTATAATCCATTATTTCCATCCCTAACCCTCCATTTCTTACTCTAATTTTCTCCATATTTTCATTTTTTCTATAATAAGAAACCAACCTCCTTATGGTTGAACAAGTAGAAAACTTGATCCATTTAATCTTGGCCTTATGGTTGAACAACACACTCCCATACATTAGGTAGACTATATATTAAGATTTTTTTGCATACCTGGTGGGACCAAACCTATTTGGTTTATTTCTACCAATGCATTACTAGTGGGATAAAGTAGTTTATCTCACTCACCTAGAGGACCCAAGATTCTAGTGAATAATCTTGACCTCACAAGAAAATAATACATGTTCAGCTAGTGACTCCACTATTAAAATAACCTAATATTTATGATTTTATTGAAATAATGAGTTCCAAATATAAGTTCTAAAATAATGCATTAAAGAGATCAAAGGATAGAAATCTCAAAGAACCTATATAGTTTATTGAACTACTTGATCAAAGAGCTCACAAAAAGACCAAATAAATCCCACTCTCCAAATAGATATCCTTGCATTCAAATTAATATTCCACTATAATTATTTCTTGAGCAATCTCCTAATAATTCCTTCCTAGAAAATATGGCCAAAAAAATGTATCCAAGGTGGAATAGTAATGGTCCCCTTATTTTGGATCTCCATGAAATTCCTTAGTTTACTCTTAAAGCTTTACCAAGTTTTTATGGAATTGATAAAACTAGATATAAGCACTACCAAGATGTGGGTACCTTTACTACTACTCACAATATCCAACATGAGGATGTCATGGTGTGGTTACTAGTCGTATCCTTTAGAGAAAAAGTGCTCACATAGTATAGATTCCTTGATGATAATAACATAACTTTATGGGATCAACTTGTAGAACTATTCATATTGGAATCCAACCAATTAAGAGATCCATTTTTATTGTGTACTTAGTTTACCTCTATTTAGAGGTATCCAATAAAGAATATCACTAATTTTAACATCATATTTAGAAAAATATGGAAGAAAATTCTTGAATACATTAGGCCTTCCTAGCCCAATGCATATATCTAATACATTTGAACCTTTTATCTACACTTATCCCTCTAGATCTATCTAGCCAATGAGATGATATTCCCTCAAGTTTTTCAAGTTGAAATTACTACAAAAGATACACTCATCTTAGTTGGCAAGCTTCCTCCTAAGATAATTATGCCATACTTTCCTAAGTTGCCTACATAGCAATATTTGGCCACTATTTTTCCATAATATTATCCTATTCTACAACCTAGAGATCTTCCTAAGCCTATTGTATCATCTCTCCCTCTCTTGCCTACTCTAGAACCTAAAGAAAATATAAAATTACTAGAGCTAAGGGTAGCATTGAAGAAGATAAATAAAAAAGTCATTATTATATAAAGGTAGAATAAAGAAAATAGATATGAGGGCTATCAACCCAAGAGGATCCTCTTTATCACCAAGGATCAAGGATCATCTAGTAGTAATGTTACCAAAAAAATAAATTTTGTATGCAAATAACCAAAGGAGATTTCATCTATTTTCAGTCCTCATGAAAGCTACTAGTGCTTGGACTGTAATAATCCTCACAACATAAACACATGTATGGTATACCAACACAAAGATTAGTTGATAATAGTAAAGAAAATGGAAATAGTAGAAAACTTAGAGAAGTGGTCAACATTCTGATGGATCCAAAATAAGTCATGATGGCTATGCAATCTGAGGAGAAAGAACTTATTCAAGTCCCTGCTCAAACTTACAAAGAGCAAGCAAAATAATAGCCAAGGCAAGACTCATCAAGGCCAAAAATGATGAAATAAATATCCACATAGGAGTATCCTAATTAACAAGCAATGAGAAGGCTAAGATACCCCTTTACGACTAGAAGGTAAAGGATAGTAGAAATTGATCAATATTATAAGAGGTTTGAAGAGACTAACTAGAAGGATTAAAAGCATCTGAGAGTGACTAGGTATAGTATTGTTGAATAACTCAAGAGAACTCCTTCCAAGGCAAGTATGTATGATGCATTGCTAATATTTAGTCAAATAGATCTACTTGGAGTGGATTTAAAAGGCATCAATCCCAAAGAAGAGAATTTATCAAACCTAAATTTTGCTCAAGATCAACCAACCCCCAACATCGATAAGATTTGACCATCCTATTCTATGGGATGGAATACACTTGATTGAGCCCTAGAGTTTTGTAGTTAGATAGTAACCCTATCCACATAGTTGGGGTGATCACAAACATACCAATGGTGCTTCACAAGCTACCAAAGGTAAAAATTATTCAAAAAGTGGTCATGGTGGATCTTCTAGCCTACTTTGTTGTATGTCTATCTAGAGAATTCATTTCTAAGTTGGGATATTATCTATTTATAGACTATTCTCATATGGTAATCCCTTACAGAGGCCAAAAGGTCAAGATCTATGTGGAAAATTCATCTCCCATTGAAAAACATGAAGAATAAAATGTTAACCTACTGGAGGATGATTTAGACTATGTTGAAGAGGTCTAGGATTTCTCTAAGTTGCCAAAAAATATCAAATGGAGAAAAATTAGGACTACATTCATGGTAGCTAAATAATATCAAATATAGACCAATCACTGCTCAAAATAGGTGGCAAGAGATTATCACTTGGAATCCAAATCTTCCCTACACGATTTTATTTCTGACTAAGGAAGGGTTAGTTTTTTCTTGATGATGTAAGATTAGGATCTTAGTAGTTACTAGCCACTCAAAAACAAGTGTTTTGTGAAATGAGAGCAATTACACTACTATTATAGGAGAAACACAAAAATAAGGCTTTTAATGGCTTATGATAGCAATAGGAAATTTCTAGATGTTGCTCTAACAAGGATATTTGGTCATAAAACTTCCAAGAGGGTAACCCACTACTAGGATTATGCGTAAGGGGTTAGCCTTAAAATATATTTATAAAAATGGGGTGAATTGGTTTTGAAATCTAAAATTCTTTATAATTTCAATGTGAAAAGGTCCCCTATTATTAGGGGTAATATTAGATATTTAAAACTTAAAATGATCAAATTATTATAAAACTGGGGTGAATCTACCCAAAAAAAATTACACACAAAATTTTTGGGCTAATGGGCCCTGCTCAAGGGTCCCAAATATTAGCCAATTCTAAATTAAAAAAATCTAAATATTCATTAATTAATGGTGATTAGAACAAGAAATCATAAGAGGTTTATCCCAAGAGGACCCCTACCCTCGTAAAGTTCCTCTATCCAGTTTGATAAATATGTATATATAATAATAAAAAAGTATGCCAACTTATATTTTGATGTAAATAAAAATATGTGGAGAAAGCATAGGATGTAGTGTCTTTTATGATTAAAAAAGTAAATTACAATGCATGCATGCACTATTTTAGCAAATCCTATTTATAGATGGAGATAAAATTTAGAAAAAATATGAAATGAAGGGTTAACATGTGAGAAAAACAACCATACAAAATGTAAAATTCTATGAAAGTGTGGGAATTCTTACATAAGGGGCCATAATTATTAAAGAGGCCAGTTGTAACCACCTACACCAAAAGCTATAAAATAAGGTGAAGGGTAGACAAAATAAAAGTTATCTTATGATAGTTATGATAAGGTCAATACAACTATGTGCACACTAAAGCAAAATTTAAAGGCATCTAGGGCAGTTAAGAGTCTAAAGGTTATCTACAATCTTGAAAAATACTACTTTTGTAAGTTTACAAAAAGAAGAATAAGAAGCAAAGAAAGGAACCAAGACAAAGTGCTTGGAATATTTAGCTAAGACAACTTTTCTTTATCTAAAAAATCTCTTAGTTGTTGAAAATTATCATCACTAGGGAATCAAATTTTCTAGAGTTACCTACAACCAGATATCTTTGTTTTTTCTCCTTTGTTTTCTTCTTTTCATATCTTCCTCTTTTTTCTTCTTTTGATTTCCATTTCATCACCCTTTTCTTACCCCCACTCCTCTTCCCAACCACCACTATATACTAAATAATCACCTTATTTAGATATCCTAATCACCCCACTTTCTTCTTAACATTCCTTGTTGGCAAATGGATGTTATATAATCAAGGCCATCTACCAACATTGATGCAAAAGCCCCTATTATAGCTACAAAACCAAAACCCATTCAAATTTCCTACTCATCAATTTATTCACACCCTCTCTTTACTTCACCTCTTTCTTTCCCCTATGCTTGACTCCTCACTCAATGAATAAGGCTACCTAGATTTTTCTTTTTTGCATGTAAAAATCCCTAGGAGGCACCAATATTGTAGGTCCTAAGAAGCTCTCATATAGATAGATCCTTGTAAACTCTACTAAACTATAAATTTGTAATATTTTTATGCAAGTAATTCTAGTGGGACTCAACAAGTTTTGATATATGGCTAACCATAGGATCAAAGACACTTTTCTAAGCCTAAATTAAGCTAAGGTAGAAGGGCCCAGCCACTCTAAAAGGTGGCTAGATAATTTTGAAGACATGGTCTACCAAAATGTGCAATGCCCCCATTTAGTCCTAACTAAATACATATGTGATCAAGTATTTTCTAGTGGCTAGATGTTCTGAACTCTTATAATAGTCCCAATGACTTCTTTGACATCCCAATAACCAACATAATGGCTATAGTAGAAAATGACAAAAGACGTAATATCTTGGCCAAGTCACTTTTAGGAGAAACCTGTTGGAATATATTACATTAATTGGTACATGTCAATGTACCACCTTGGGTACATCATTATATTAGGAGAGTATTTTAATTTTAAGGTTTGAGTAGTTACTTTATGCAATGTAACAAATACACAAATGTTAGAATATACAATGATGTAAATGTGCATGTATTTCACATGGACATGAGTCATAGGATAGGTAGATAAAGAGTCATGGGTAGATAAAATTCCAAGGGATATATATTCTTATATATAGGCATTTTTTAGATAGAACATAGGATAGTAGTAAGTAAGCTAGTAGAAGATAGTAGATACAATGTAGATCATGCATAAATTTTGGAGTGTTTAAGTCCTCCATTATATTACATTGTACTATTTTCATAAGATTTCATTAATGGTTGCTTTATAAGCTATTGCAAAATTTTCTCATATACTTTTATTGCATATTATATTGCCATTATCATATAGTTAACATTGCTTTCTGATTTTACATCTTGTGATTGCATTTCCTTTAATATATCATCAAAAGTTAATAGTGATATCAGAGCATAAGGTAAATTGATAGGAGATAGAGAGAGCCACAAGAGAGATTGAGAGGAGATAGGAAATCTCATTTTCAAAAATTTTGAAATTACATTTTAGCTAGAGTCTTTCCACAGAGTTGCAAGAAAACTCATGAAGACTAGGAATCAACATTGATTCCACTAGATTTATAAATCAACTAGTAAAAATTAATTATCTCTAGATTTAAAGTTTTTTCAATTATAGTTTCTCTAATACTTTGTTGTAGAAAAATGAGATTCAAATAAAGTTGGGAAGCTTTCTACAAGATCTAGGAATAATATCTTCTTTGGTATCAATCCAGTACTTGAAGCAACAAGTTGAATATTGAAGTTTTTGGAGGCCTAAGGAAAAGGTCCCATTACCTGATTTACAGATTGAATATTGAGAAGAGAGAAAAAGGCTGAAGGAGCCTTATTGCATATTAAAGAGAGAAGAGACTCAAGAAAAATAATCTTAGAGAATATTGAATAATTTTAAGAGATCCACAGGATGTCCCATTGAAGAACTTCCAGATTTGGAATATTGGAGATAGAGAAGGACTAGTAAAGGTTCTATTGCAGATTTTGAAAGAAATAAATGTTGAAGATCTAAGAAAGAGAAATCATTGCAAAATTTCCATAGTTGAATATTTAAGAGAACAAGTAAGCTCTCATTGAAGTTTTAAGAAGACTAGAGAAGCTGCAAAATTTAAATATATAAGAGAATATGTCTCAAGGAAGGATTAAAAGGAGAAAGAAGGAGAAGGCTAGGAAAGCCTCATTGAATATTTTTAAGAAGGACTTTGAAGAGAAGTTAAAGAAAACCATTGAAGGATATTCAAGAAGAACTCAAGGGAGAATATTTCTAGCAAGAAGAAGTTCTTGATAGAGTAGAATTTGGGAGAATTATCACCATATAAAAACAAGCCCAAAAGGAGAAGGATTTGACAAGAAGTTTTCCAAATTTTGGACGAGTTTTTACAAAGACCTCAAGACATTCATATTCTTTATAAGGCCACTAAATAGGCTGATATTGAAGCCATAATTTGGCAAGGATATTGAAGAAGAAAGCTAGAAGAGGCCACCAAATATGAGATATTTAAATATTGTTATTGGAGGCTTGAAGGTTGATCTATGAAAGAAGAGATTGTTGTTTTTATAGCAAAATTTCAAGAGTGTCAGAGACAACATATCTAAGGAGAAATTAGCTTCATTAGAATCTAAACATTTTATATTTAAAGACAACAAGAAGGCAGCATTAATAGTAGATAATTTTTAGAGTTCAAGAAAGCATCTTAGAGGAGATTTGAAACCACCAAATTGCATTTTTGGGCAGCAAGTTAGAGGAGTGTTAAAACTAAAAATTGGTGATTTAAGGAGCTATTTTGGATAGTATGGTTGAAGCTGCAAATTTTACAAAATACAGGCCAAAAAATAGGTGAATCGAATCACCAAGCAAGATTGCTACAAGGAGGTCAAAACTAGATTTGATAGTTGGTGTTATTAAAGTTTTATCCAATATTCTGTAAGTTCTTTGAAATCACCATTTCAAGAGTAATTAAACATAGAAATAAGTAGTTTGATTTTAAAGGTTTTCAATTTAAGTAAGGAGATAGCATTATCATCTTGAAACCTACAAAATACATCAACACTAGTTAGTGTTAGAAAGATGATTAAAAGGAGCAATAAGGAGAAATTGATAGTGCTTAATATAAGTTATTTCTAATAGCTATTAGAGTGAATTGATATTAAGAAAGAGAAGGAATATTAGTGCACAATAATAATGTTTAATTAAAGTGTCAAAAGACACCATTAAACATAGGAAAAACTACAACAAGTCTTGGTGAAGAGAATCCACCAAAGTAGCACTACAACCACCAAGAAATAGAGAAGGTGCCACCATACTAAAGACAAGGAAGAAAGCTACAAAAAGGAGACTAAAATATCTCAAAAATTATGGTCTAATATATAAAGTTATTATATATTATTTTATAGAATATTTATTTGTAGTCCATAATAGCACCATATTTATCTTTCCAAATGAGCAAAAGGAAGATAAAAGTTGAAGTGTCTTAAGAAACCAAAGTAGTATGAAAATTGTAGTCATCAAGTGGTAGTATTATCAAATTTAAAGTAGAAGCTTTAGAGTAAAGTAAAAAGAGCCAACTAATGGATTAAATTCATCTTATTCAAGGTGTCTAAAGACATCAAATACAGTGCCATAGTCCCAAGAAGGTAGTGCTCAAAGTACAAAAGAAACCTAAAACAAGTCAGAAGACTAATTAAGGATAGCATAGCACAAGTAGCAAGGAGAATAACACAATAAAGGTGCAAGTAGAAAGGATAATAACACAAACACTAAAGTCTTACCCAATTTTAAGAGGAGAGAAGCTCAGATGAAAATCCACCTAGAAGAGAGCATTGAAACATTGTAGGAGGAATCACCTTCATTAGAGAGGAGCTACCATATGTTGGAGATCAAGAAAGCACATTGTTGTTGCAAGAAAATCCAAACAACTTGAAAGGAGTTGGAAATAATAGGATGTAAGGGAATGTTTATCACTAGGTTACATGCAAGGGAAGAAGCCTCTACTTGCCACAACAAAAAAAGGAATATTATGCTATTTGGTACAAAGGAGGAAAGTATGTCAAACAAAGTATTAGTAACACCTTAGGAGGAATATATCATCCAAGACTGGAATAATGCCTACACCTTCACCTATACCACCTAAATTCAACAAAAAATCGTAATGCTCCATACAAGCAAGGAGGAATAAGTCATAATTATTTCAAGATCCAAAGGCTAAGATAATTTCTGCACCACCTAAATCAATACCTTCTAAAGGTTATAACATCCCTCCACCATCTAACAAGGAGATCTAATCCAAGGGTAATGTAAATACCATGTGGTATGCATTCCAAATGGATATAGAGAAGTATTAATAGCCCAGCCTAAAGAGAGAGTGTAGATCAAGCTTCCATAGGTCAAAGAGCATTGAAGAGGAGAAGAGGAGAGTCTAAAGTGCACCGCAAATGAAGAACAATTAATGCACACTGTCATACTTTAAATCTAAGGAGAATATAATGTTCAAATGCTTTGAAAGTGTTGTTAAGGAAGAATCCAATTAGCATGTAACATATCCCAAAAAGGTATCTTTACATTGAATTTAAATTTTCTTTCCATCAAGTGCAACAAGACATAAGGTCCATTATTTCTAAGGTTAATTTTAACTAATTATTACATGGAGATATAAGGAAATTACAACCTTAGATAAATCATTGATGGATTAGAAAGTCAATTAAAATAAGGAGATTACAACTTTAAAGAGTTATTTCAAAATTGCATTATTTGAGATTCAAATATTATTAAAATAATTGCAAATTATTAAACTAGGAGATATAAGGTTCTCTACCTTGAAATTGGAGATTTATTTTGAAAATATTATCATTTTCTAAATTTCTAATTAGGGAGATATAAGGAGTACTAAATCAAAATTTAGATCATTGAAATTTAAAAAACTAAACCATTGAGAATTAAAGAATAAAGGAAGCAAAATCTAGAATTGCTTGAATGTTGGAAATTATTGTTGATACTAGTATCTTATTCAATTGGAGGGACAAAATAATCCAACTATAAATTCTTGAAAAGTAAATAACCTTATCAAAACTTGAAGGTGTATTAAATATATTCTTAGCTTTCTATACACAAATAGGGAGAGATAAAGTGAAATATAGTAGTTGAACATTAGGGATTCAAATAAATAAATTTAAAGAAAGCTAAGCACTTTATCAAGACTAGTACACTCAAAATAATTTTTAGATATAAGGAATTCTACAAAACTTGTTAGTGATAAGATATTATCAATTTTTATCATATACACTAAAAACTAGGGAGTCATAAGGTAGTCTACAAGTATCATCATGACAACAAATAAATTCATTCTCACAGAATCCCAACTTCTTAAAGGACAAAATTACTCTTCATGGAAAAACAAAGTAAGGGCAATTTTAACAGTTGAAAATATTTGGTATATTGTTAAAATAACAAAAACTATACCTACTTTAGATTATAGTGATATTTAGAAGTTTTAACAAGATGAAGCAAAAGCACTAATGATAATAAATTTTGCAATAACAGATGAAATACAACCATATATTAGTTCAACATTAAATTTTATAGAAGCTTGAAAAACCTTAGCCAAGATACTTTAAGGAAAGAATAAAGACACTATCTTAAATATTCAAACTCAATTGCATTCTCTAAAAGTGAATAATGGTGAAAGTATAGAACTATTCCTAAGGAAATTAGCAAATATAAAATAAAAAAATTTTACCTTAGGATAATAGGTAGAAGATAAGTTTCATGTTCAAGTAACCCTGAGAGCACTTCTAGAAAGCTACAAGAATTTAGTTACATCTTTACAAATCCTAAGTAAAGATACATATTTTGATGAGTTACTAAATATTCTTCAAGAATATAAGGTGAAAAATATAGTTAAGCATGAAATGACTAACAATACATTAGTTTCATAAGATAATACATAGGGAAATATTGCCTCATCCCCAACAGGAAAATCAAGATGGAATAATAGATATTGTCAAGTATGCACGAAGAAAGGACATAGTACCAATTATTGTAGATTCAATCCTAGAAACCAGTATTAAGAAAATTAAACAAATTATGGAAATTAATCAAATATTCCATTCCAACCAAGACAATATCATAATCAATATAATCCACATTAGCTATAATTTCAATGTCCATATACTTCTCATAATCAATACAATTATCCTCAATTGCAATATAGAGAAGGAAAATAAAAAGGACACTTAGTTCAAGAGATTAAATAAATTCAAGAATTGTAAGAACCCACAAATGAAAATGAAGTTAAATCTCTCTTAGCAAAGATAGAATTTTATGAAGATACTAACTATTTACTTGAACTGGATATAGACAAGGAGTAAAATGAAGAAAGCAAAAAATAAGAGCTCAAATTCTAGAACCAGGATGAAGACCATATTGAAGATTAAAGTCTTAAATATCCAAATAATATAATATAGGGGGTGTTGGAATATACTAAATTATTTGGTATATACCAATGTTCCACCTTGGGTACATCATTAGATTAGGAGAGTGTCTTATATTAATGTTTGAGTAGTTACTTTATGCAATGCAATAAATGTAAAAGTGTTAGAATGTGTAATGATGTAAATGTGCATGTAGTCCACATGTACTTGATTCATAGGATAGGTAGATGAATATTCATGGGTAAATTAAATGCCAAGGGATATATCTTCTTATATATAGGCATTTTTTAGATATAACATAGGATAGTAGTAAGTAAGCTAGTAGAAGATAGTAGATACAATGTAGATCATGCATAAATTTTAGAGTGTTTAAGTGCTTCATTATATTATACTATACTATTTTGTGATCTTTCATCAATGGATATTTTCTAAGTTATTGTAAAAGTCTCTCATATAAGTTTCCTGCATATTATATTTCCATTATCATATAGTTAATATTGCTTGCTTTTTTTACATCTTGTGGTTGCATTTCCTTTAATATATATCATCAAAATTTAACAAACCATGCATGTCAAAGATAGGGTACACCTAGACACTTCTTAGCTATCCAAGGTGGGGCAATTATATGAATTTTACAACTAATATTTTGGAACTTGCAATAGCATCTTCCACCATTGATCATGAGCAAATTTCCTTACAAATTAGATATTTGGTGCAATAACAAGACATAATGGGATAAATTGAACATGTCAGGTGGTTCAAATCTACCAAAGACATGTAGTAGTTATAGATAGAAAATGGTGTCAATCAATAACTAGCAAAATTAGATCAAAACATGACATCCACTCCTTCCCAGCATGTTGATCAAGCATGAGGCCTAGACTAGTCTAGGCTATGCCTATATTGTCAAACCTTCCTTGTAAACATTATTTAGTCTAGTACAATAATCTATATAGTGGCATCTATCTCAATATGAGGGTTGGAAATTTTAGTGTTTATTTGTTGTATGTTATGTAATTATTCTTTGTAATTTTATTTTTATTTTTATTAATAGGTTAGTAATGGGATTGAAAGGTCTCGATCCTTTTTACATAAAATTATTTACAAGTAGACTGTAAAAGACAAAGAAAATAGGGTATGTAGATGGGGAAAACTACCCTACTACATATGATTCTTAAGGTCGGATCTGCAAATATAGAAAGCCTTGAGGTGAATCATGGGGGTATCTTGTTCTCTACACTTAGTGCTAGGGGGGAAGGGTTCGCTAGGAGTGGCTTAAGGACTCACTCCAAGTCCTATGGTTTTAAAGAATTGTTGATGTATTCGATTAAAGACAAACACATAGATTTGGCCTTTCTATATCTATGCAATAATAGCTAACCCTATAATTATTCTTATTTTGAATTATTTCTAACCCTAGGGTTTAAAATAGACAACCTTTAATCAAGGGCTCAAGAAGAGATGCACAAACAAAATTAACCTTAAATGCACACTATATTTTGTTTATCTTTCAAATGCCTAGAAATTAATTAAATATATTTCTATAAAATTAGATCTAGGATTTACAACAAAAATATAAAGCACTCAAGAAATAGCCTAAAGACTAATCATAATACTTAGCCTATACAATGATTTATCCTTGTATTTATCTCTTTATCCAATGATATCAACAATTCTTGTTCCTACAAGACAACTTGATAAACACTTGAAAAATATGATTAGTGTTAGAAAATATACTTAGGCTGTTATATAGAAATTCTTGAAGGCACAATAGTCAATCCTTATAGGTCCTTTTAGCTGGCCTTTGATAAACAAAAATAAAATTGACCTTTGGAAGAAAACAAATATAATACAATACAACAAAATAGAATAAAGGAACCATAGAACATCATGTAGTATCAAGTCCTAAATATAGCCTAGAATGCAATGATGAAATATAGAATAGCATATTTCCCATAGATATGAATTAGGTGAAGTCACACCCTGTAACAGGTGACTGCAACAATGTAGAGGTGGAATCGCACCCCATAGATGCTTGGGTGTAATTTTGTAGAAGTGAGATGAAACATATTAGATCAAAGCAAAACAATAAATTTGAAGTGCAACAAATTAAAACAAACATGCATTAGAGTGCTTTCACCTGGTAGAGAGTGAGGAAGCAAACAGAAGGGTTGAGACATCCAAGTAGTTTATTTCTCCTTAGGTCTTGTACACCAATCCACCAAGAGCGAGCAATAACAATCAATAATATAATACAACAGAAATATAATCAATCTTCAAGCTCCAAAGTTAACTTCATTGTGAATGAAGAAAAGGATGCAAACTAAATAAGAACACTTTGCAATAATAAATAAATCAAATGTTAGCGTGCAATAATTCTAAATTGTGTTGTGTTTGAAAATTTAATTCAAACCCTCCTTATATAGTGTATTTGAAGGCGAGAAAAGTGGGAAAACCAAGGAGGACCAATGTAAAATATATCAAACCCAAAAAATTAGGGTTTTATTAGAAGAAACCCTAAAAACACAAAATTATGCTCCATCAAGGTCGACCATGATTTTACCTATGCGAAGTTACGCCTTGTTAAGGGCAAGCATGATTTTACATAGAGATAAAAAAGACAAAACAGGGTGAGAGAAGCCTTACCCCTGACCTAAGAAATTCTAAGGGATCTCCCAAAAGGCCTCAAGGAAGATTGCCCACTAAAGTGGGTCAATTTTTTGTGTCTACATTTTCCCCCCTCTTTAACACATTTATAGTCTAATAAATGTGTCAAAGAAAATATGTAAACAATAACAATCAAAAGGTGACAAGCAAAAATGGGGTGGCTGGTTTAGAAGAAAAGGATGGTGCAAAAATAGTGTTATTCTGAACACTTTCATGTTTAACACACAAATTGAGGTATTAGGGACATTAATACCTCTAATGCTAGGGTGCCCGCTCAAGTTTTATGAGGGACACATCCCTCATGAAAACTCAAAAAGATAGAATCATAAGAAGAAGAAGAAGAAGAAGAAGCAAAAAGAAACAAAAAGAAAGATAAAAACATGTGAAAGTAGGGATAAAAGTGAAAAAAGCAAATAAAATCCTAATTCATTTTTACTATGCAAGAGAGAAGAAAGGAGCTCTAGGGAAAAAGGGGATGTGGTGCTATCTATGCATCGTTTAGCGAACGTGATGGGAAAGGCAAACACAAAAGTGGAGAGAGCATAGGTAGGGTCAAAAACCACACAATTTTTTTAATGCATTTTTAGGTGGTTTTCTACAAAAATCGACGGTTTTGCAACATACGACCAGGGCGCAATATCGTGGCCCAACCACAATTTCACACCGGGTGGTAGCGATGAAATTGTGCTTGGTGAAAAAAACCAGGTGTAATTTCATGAGATCATACCTCGCAAAAGTGGGGCATGATCTCACTTCGACAAAATTGTAGTCCTAGAAAAATAGGTATGATTTCACTAAAAAGGCAAAAGAAAGAAAAAGAAGAGAGAGAGAAAAAAGAGAAGGAAGAAAGGAAGAAAGAAAGAGAAGGAAAGATGCAAGCAAGCTAACTTTAAGAATGCAAATTTTTGAATTCAGTGACAAACTTAAATTTTATTAATTTTTAATTAATGTTTTAATTAATTGATTTATTTAGAATTATTTTTTGATTAATTTAACTAATAGAAAATTTTTCTTTTGTTGTTATTGTAGCTTAGGGTACTCGAGAACCGCAAGTTTCGAGCAAGCTCCCTAGAGGTGGAGCTAGAGGCACTCGAACATGTGGAGAGAGACACACTAGGAGTGGTGGGGCTAGACCACCTGGTGAGACTACCTTGAGTAGAGGAAAATAGGGCTCTACTAATGGTGCTGGTGGAGAGATGGTGCACAAATTCATCTACCTTTCGGGTATCCACAGGAGATATGACTTTCACACTGAAGGATGTGTGGTGCATATTGCACAACCCTCTAAGAAGGATGATAGTTTACAGATCATGAGAGAGGGTAAAAACCTTGTAGTGCTCTTCAGAAGGTTAGGCCCACTAGGTGTGAGAGAACACCATAGTCATAGATGACTTGGTGGGGTGTTATGGGGTGGATCCATTGATGACCATGCTCTACAAGGTGGTGGTAGGATAGTTGATGTGCCACACAAGTAGGCAACATCTACCATGGATGATGGCAAGTGTAGTGGTAGAAATGCAACACCAAAGAGTTCAATTCGCATGGGTTCCATATGTGCTGGACCGCTTGTATAGGATATTGTACAACATAGTGTACAAATGCAATAAAATATTACTATGAATGGATTTTCTCTAGGTATGGAGCTAGAAGTACATAGAAGTATGGATATCGGATGCACTGTTAGAACCATTTCCCAACTTAGAGCAACCAACAACATATTGATGTTCCATATCCCTAGAGCGGGTCGTGAGGACCTATGTCGGGTACCTACCAATAGTAAGGTGGGTCATAAATAAGCTGAGGGAGACCAATATTATATGGAAATTCTAGAATCTACAACCAATATGGGCTGAGGATAGGATAGAGCTAGCTAGGATGAGGAGGATTAGATGTCTTACTATGGAGATAGGGGAGATAGAGATCTTACAATTTGATCAAGTCCTAAGGTAGTTTAGGATATTATAGGAAATCCCAAACTTGGATTTTAACTAGTACCAAAGAGTCTACCGGGACCTAGTAGGGGTGGAAGGTAGACCTAACATGGCTAGGTGGGTAGAGGAGGACTTGGAAAATCCTCCTTACATGGATCCTAGAGTGGATGAAATAGGAGTGACCATCAGCTATAGGTGATGGTACAGAGGAGTCATGCCTCGGAGGGTCTTCCCACTGGTTCTGATATGGAGGTACTAGGTGATTAACCCAATCATCCAATAATATTTTTAGGAGGTAGCTCATCAGGCCATAAATATGGTACAGTAGGGCCTTATAGCTTTGAGAAAAAGGTAGGCTCAAGTTCATATTATGTTGGTGATGGAGGACACCAGTGCTACATGTATGACGGAGGTAGGGGTATCTAGAGTAATCCCTAGAGATGTTGGAGTACTACAAAGTAGATGATCGAGAGAGACCTCCACATTAGTAACAATCGACTAAGGCTAAGCCTCATTATGAGGAGATTCGAGGGAGGAAGCAAAGGTACTACAAGCACAGGTAGCGAGTCTACAAAGATGGGTGGACCTACTCTAGGAGGATAGGTCCAAGATAATCGAAGGATTATGAGGCTCATTGAGTACCATAGAGAGGGAGAGGGATGCAACTCAAGTAGATATTGATCATCTTTGAGGGGAGGTGAGTCATTTGCACATAGAGTGTTAGAGGTATAAGGCAAAGGGGATGGCTATCATTGATATTAGCTAGGCTAGCGATAGGCTCTACCTTCTATAGATGGATCTACAGAGGATAGGGGAGAGGTTGGAGGTGGCCATTCAGTGGGATACCTCTTATGAGATGATATACTACCAGGTGCTATCAATAAGATAGAGAGCAACACTCCCTTCATCCCTCTAGTCATCTAGTAGATCATGATCTCAATCACAAATATTCTTAGCTTCACCATCCATGGTCATACAATTTCTTGGACCACCTCTTCCTCTAGGTGAATTAGAGAATATACATTTTGATTGTGGCATGCATCCCTAGGGATTGGTTGAGTGTATCGAGACTAAACTATGGTTCACCAACCAAAAACTAATGTATCTCTCTTTTTTCATCGAGTAATACATTGTTGCTTTTTATATATTTTTGTGTAATTGTGTGCATGTTATTTGATTAGATTAGATGTTATTTAATTTTAATATTTTATGCATGCAATATAATTTAATGCAACACAATATGTGTAGACACTAAAATCTAGTCAATCTAATTATGCTACTAAAAGCAATAACTAAGTTGACGTACCAAGGCCCCTAGGGCAGTCCTCAAAAGGTACACAGTGGTTCTAGCCACTTTGTGCAAGGTTTTGGAAGGTTCTAGGCCATTTTTTGGACCTTTTGGCCCCCTTTTCCTATTCGTACCACCCTAGGATGAATACATATCCTATTCTTCCCACCCTGGAGCTAATAGCAGCATTCATCCCAAGGTGGGGCGAACAACGGGTTTGATTGATAAAAAGTCAAATCTAGACAAATGGCACCTAGTAATGATCATTTATCCTACATAAACACACCTACAAGTTAGAGCACACATCATATTTATGCCATGCTTCATAAGGGATGTCAAATTTGGAGATTCTCTCCCCCCTCCAATGCATGTCACCCCAATGGCAAAGTGGTGCCTCTTGTCACGCATGCCCTTGCATGCCATTTTGCACATGACCCACCTATGGATATAAAGTGGATGCATTTTCCACAAAAAATAGAGGAGAGGAGTTTATGTTTTATGCTACAAAATATTTTCGAGATTCACCCTCACCTGATTGTGCCCTCTTTCCTTCAAGATCTCTTCTTAGCGAAGGAGGTTATCAAGTGACTTAAAGAGACATAATTTGTTTAAAAAGACCTATAAATCAAGTGAATTTTCACCCCAAATTTAATTAAAATACCTCCCATAGTATTTTGGACCATTCCCTAGTGGAATTTGTGGTAAAATTTAGGCATATTCGATGGGTGTCCCACCCCCGAGTGCCCCCTAATTTATGACAGTCCTATTCGTCCCACCTTGGAATGAATACAAATATGTTAAAAAATTTTTGACTATTTTTAAATAGGTATTTTATATATTATCATATGATGTTGTAGTTTAAATTTCATGCTTTTTTGAGTTATATTGGCCGAGATATTGTGATTTGAAGTTTTTACAGGCTTACGGGACCCACTGGAGCATGCATCAGGATCCAAGCCTAATTCTACAATCTGACCATATGGGTTGTCTTTAAATGTTGTTTTATGCATTATTTACAAGCTTCATGTTTTTTGGATATGTTTAGGGGTATAAATTTCTTGGATTGGGTTTTGCAGGTTGGAGAAGGGCATTGCAATTAATCCACTCCTATAGATGTAATTTTAGTGCAATTTCTAGTGATATCTTCCCAAAACATCTTATTTTACTTACCCTATAATTTTATAGCATTTAAGGTTTATTTTGTATAGGCACACTACATATGCTCCTTTCTTGCCTATGGGGATTACATGTTTTAGATCATACACACTTGTTATTTGATGTTTCTTGTTTCCTTGTGTGTAGGTGTAGGTCATACAACACATTGGGGAAGTAGCATAGGACATAAATATTAGCAATACAAGTGGTGAAAACCTTTGGCCCACCCACTTCGAGTGTGGGTACATGGAAAGACATTGGATGTGCACTAGATTCTCTTGAAGGATTTCGATCCTCGGGCACCCAAAATTTGTAATAGTTGTATCAATAATTTGAGCCCTCAAGGGGACATCTATGTAACCTAGATTTGATCTTCCCAATTAATAAGAAATCAATTTGCTTTGCTTCATTTCTTGTTACTCGCTATCTTTTCCATCTTACTTGCATGCTTTCGATTTGATGCTCATTAGACATAGGGGATAGATGAAATTTTTTACCCATATTTAGGTGCACCATTTTTCCCTAATTTAGTGGTGATCATGGTGGGATCTAGTCCCTTTTGCTTTAGGTGAAGTTTGAAGCTCATATTTCATATTTTTTTGTTGTAGGTGCTAGTCGCTCTAGACTAAAACGAACTTTGACCTGCTATTCATGCCACCCTAGGATGGATGCAAATCTATCCCACACTGGGATGAATGCAGACCTAATATTCATCCCACCCTAGAGTGAATAGAAACTAGAGATATTTATGATCAAAATTTCATAAATGATAGGTTCCATAAGTGATGGGGTAGGTACCTAAACCCTCTATTTTCATTTTGCACTTTCAAAAGTAGTTTAGTTTGGTTTTTCTCACACCATTTGTTTGCCTAGAAAGGTTAAAAGTAGATTTACTTTTCCCATAATGCAAAATAACAAAAAGAAGAAAAATCAAATAAAATCAAAGTAGCAATGCATCTCTATGGTTTGATTGCTTGTGGCCTACCCAATGGGTAGGTTAGCATTTAGGGTTTTGCATTTATAATTTACATTTGTAGGTTCCTTTTATCCTAAATTTCTAAATTTAAAATGCACCTTTTGCATGCATTTAGTGAATGATCATTGAATGCTTTATTGTTTGCTTTCTTTGGATTAAAAAGAACCACACACACCATGATTCACTTAAATGCTAGTGAGGTGGATTTCATCACCATCCACTAGTAGAGTTCAACGAGGTGGCTTTCATCTCCACCTATTGTCTCAAATCCTATGAACCTTGTTCTTTGCCAAGGCTAGTTCCAAGATCCATCATAGCCCATGGGTTATAGCATGTATCTCTCTTCGAATAGGTATATTGTAGAGTGCGGGTGAACTGGGTGAGGAACTGGTAGGACTTGCACTCCCTAGACATGTGTGGACTTCATCACCACACATTATAAGTGGGATAACGTGACTTGGATTTCATCATCAAGTTTTTAAACTATGAGTATGCAGGTGAAATCTAATTAAACACAAGATTATCATCCAACAAGACTTCAAACACGTGATGCAAGGTCATCCTTTACAAACAACAAATCTAAAACACACAATATAGTTTAGGGATTCACATCTAAAACTTAAAAGAGATAATCATCTATCTTATTAAGTTTTTCTTTTCTTGTGTGTTGTTTCATTGAGAATTTATAAAGGAGATAATCATCTAGGGTTTGGTAGAGAGTTATAATGGTGTGCACCTACAACCAAGCCCAATCACAGGTGAAAGCTATAGAGAGTGGACTAGGAGACATGAGTCATCTCTACTTTAGCCCTAGGGACCTGGTCATACCTCCTTGGTGAGCCTCGCCTCTCTCACTCCAATACCCAAACAATGGGATGGGAACCACACTTACAAGGGAGTCCTATGCGAGATACCCTTATGGGTGATGGACCTTACATGGGAGAGTGCTTCCAATATTTAGACACTTTACATATCTTCTTTGATGAAAGGTAACTATGTGCTAAGGTACTAGTAGATAGAGCGGTGCCATGAATCCACGTACCTATTAGGTCCAACATGCCTAGAGCATGACTTCACACACTTGGCAGAGCAGGTTGATCTGACCTCACCTCTACATCACCCTGATAGGGTCTGGCAGCTTAGGCAACTTGACAATTATGATACTTGTCACTCAAGGCAAGCTAAATCTACCCTTTCATTCCACATTCATGAAGGAAGTCATGAGGAAATCCTTGATTATCCTCTAGAGTAGTATTCCATGCATGCCTACAACTACTGAGTACAATAAGCATATGCTTATGCCCGAACCTCAAGTCAATACGATAACCCTCGATCAAGGAAAGCGTGTGATGGATACCACATATTATCTTGAAAAAGGTTGGCCTAAGGGTTATAATCCTAGGCCTCCTAGGCCCCAAAATATGGAATAAATCAATAAAGTAGTTGCAATATATGCATAATTTCAAGCTCATTTCAAGTAGCTTTGGCAAGACAAAGAGCAACTAGACCGCTTGCATCAGCTTGAGAAAGAAAGAATCAAATGATAGACCAACGAGATGTTCCAAAAAATATTATGAGAGAGGGTTCCTACCCCTAATACATATAGGTAGCAATTTCATATGAGACAACCCACACTCATTCAAGATAGGTATCCTAGGCATTATCCAGTGTTGCCTCCATGACATCCTAGGAAAAATCAAGATTTACCTCCTAGGATAAACATAGGACACCCACAATGTATAGATGCCCCTCTTTATAGACCGATTTGAGAGCTGCCCTATTGGTCATACACTAAGCATGAGCTGGAGGTAGATTATTTGGAAACACCTTACCAAGACATGGGGGTGGCATGCCACCACCCCTTAATAGGTTAGAGGATCCTCCACCTCCACTGTAGGATAGGAGCAAGGATGAGGAGATTAAATCCTCAGATGCATATCGGGCATTACTAGAGCGCCTAGAGTTAGTAGAGAACAAGACCTTTGGGTCTAGATATCAAAAGCCCACTTTGCACCAGTTACATAGTTAGCCCCTTCATCCTTTAGTTCCTACCCCTCCCTATCCATATAAATTTAATATACCTCAGTTGGCTACCTTTAAGGGAGAGGAAGATGTGTAGGAACATGTCACCAAATTCTTGAGTCAATGCTTTGGAATTTAGAATAATGATGCTTTGTTTTTGTGGAAATTCATGACTACCCTCTCTGGCCCTACCATGGAGTGGTTTATCCAACTCCCAAAGCATAGCATCCATAATTTGGATCAAATTGTAGATGTGTTCCTTGAATGCTTCACCTTCAACACTAAGAGGAAGGCGATGTTGGCGGACCTAGCTGGGTTGAAAAAGTATGACAATGAGTCAATAGAAAATTATGGAAATAAGTGGTGAGCCTTGCTTTCCAAGCTACCTTATCTAATCCCCATATAAAATTTGACTCAAATATTTGCCAAGAGCTACCTAAATCTGATCTCCTTGTTGTTGTAACTACAACAATATCCAACTCTTGAATATTCCCTAACACATGCTAGGACAATTTAAGATATCAAGATTCAAGAGGGAGATATTGTGAAGCCTCACAAGAAGAAGTAGAATAATAATTCTAAGAATACCGAAGCCTAAGCCAATAGTAGTGAATCAGGTTGCTATTAGTGTCCCAGGGCCAAGCAGTGCCACCTCAAAAGACTAATTATCAGGCCACACCTAGGAACTATGCCAAGGACAACCAGAATAGTCAAGGATAAAATCAATAGTGTCACCCCAAGTGATAGTTCATGCCCATTGTAGAGTCTATGGACTCATTGTTTGAGCACCTCTTAGTAGTTAATTTGTTCAATCTTCTTGAGATTCAACTTGTCGATCCAAATGCACCTAAGCCCAAAGGATATAGATAAGAACTATATTGCAAGTTTCATAGGTAAAACATGCATGATGTATAAATGTGCTATAATTTCAAGCATGTGGTGCAAGACATGATAGATAGGAATACCCTTAAGGTAGACAATCCTATCATGCCAAAAAACCAACATATGGAGGTCTTTAAGGACCCCTTGCCTACCCATTCAGAGTAGGCCAAGACAGTGCCCCAGGTAAATGAGGTTAATCATGCACCCCATTAGCAAGGATATATTGGCATGATCAGCATTGTAACAAGGAATAGGCGGTACCCAAGTCCAGTCGCACCACCTACAGCTCAAGGTGATGTTCCTTCAATATCATAGCCTTTACCACCTCCTGTGTTGAGCCTCCCACCTAGACCTGTGGTCATAATTAAGAGCAAGCTCACTCAAAGCCTAAGAATAACTCCAAACAGACTCTCTATCTATGAGCTCATTCAACAATCACCACCTCATAGAGAATCCTTGATGGAGATCCTTAAGGTAATAGAGCTTCAGCCCTAGGAGTCTAACTCCTTCAACAATTTTGTGGGGCATGTGTGGAAATGCATAGAACTGGTGATTACCTTTTGATAATATGAACTCAAGTTAGTTCTAATTGATATGGTGGATCCTACCTTGCATATCATCGCATGTGCAAATGGGATACCATACAAGCGAGTGTTGATAGACAATGGGTCTTCTAGAAACATCATCACTAAAACAACTCTCAAATATTTGAAGCTCCCTAGTATCCCATATTGTTGTATCTACCTACACCCTTTGAGAATTTAATGATGCCACATGCTCAAAAATAGGAACGATAGTCTTGTCCCTATAGGTAGGACAAAAGACCATACCAACGCTATACCACATATTGGAGGGTGATATGGCATACAATATCTTGTTGGGTAGACCTTGGGTCAGGTACATGAAGTGTGTCCCTTCCATCACTCACCAATGCCTCAAGTACACTCATGAAGGGCAAGTCCATATCATCCCTATAGACCTAGAGCCTTTCAAGTATTGCAATATGGTGCAACAACTCCTTGAGTCAACCTTACCATCAACCCATCTAGATTTTCAACCAAATAAATATGGCCAAGGTTTGACTCCATCACCATCACCTTCATTCGATACATCATCATCTCATGCTATATCATCCTTATATTTAGCACTTCTAGGCGTGCCTTCATCATCAACAAATCCTCCATTTAGGGACATGGCAAAGAGGCCTATTTATGAGAGCCCTTCGATCATATCCACTATCTCCACTAGTGAGACCCCTAGCCCAATGGAAAAGGATCTACCTCATGATGCAAATGATGAATCAATCAAACTCTCACTCTCATCCCTTTTTTATCCATAGACTTAGGTCACAGTACACCTAGCTTCTATCTTATTAGGAGAATACATGATTAGGAATGTCACAACTACCCCTACTATAGAGTCAGTGCAAGACATGGGTCTACCCCATCTTCCCATAGGCACTATCATACCTCTCAATCTTCCCCCTAGTCAAATGAATTTTATCTATGGGGACCTTGGCTATGTCATCAAGCCTTACCAATAGTAGGAGGATGAAGAGCCCTTTTTCGAGGACATCAACTACATGTCCATGTCCAACCTTGAATTTGCCATGAAGTACCTTCACCTCTATAATTGGTATGGTTTTGGGTTGGTCCTGTATGAGCAAGGCACCAAAGTTTTGTATCATCTGTAGTATCAAATGCCTTATGACAAATCTGGTTTGGTACATAACAATCCTGTGCCCATAGACGTCCTCACATATAGCTTAGAGCGCATGACTCTAAAATTTAGGGAAGAGCTTTCGTGAGATCCTTTTACCAACTCCAATCATGTTTACTCACTAGGGGACTACTTCCCCATGCTCTTGGGAGATGACGAACCACCTCATGATGTAATCCAATATTATGAGAGAGGTAAAGGTTTGCACACTCTTCCCCATGATAGTGAGGAAGAGGATCTAGGGTCCCCTTATGAGTGGACATCCGATGATGAGTCAGACTATGGAGTCATACCTATTAACCCTAAGGCCCATGGGTCATACCTCTAGATTATGATTATGAGTTCTATTTGTGCATGTTCCCATTATATGATCCCATCTAGTGATAACTTTTACATCTCAAAGATCAAGCTCACCCGCAACTGCATCAACCACTTTCGGTCATCCAGCCTCCATCGCAACCACCTCCAGAAGTTGTACGACATCTCGATGTCCATGGATGCCACTCACCACATAGAGGAAATCATCCATCCATAAATATAATTTCCATAGATTAGTTTGAGCCCTTGCAAGATCCAAATAACCCATTGGAGCCATTGCACCTCGACTTGGGAGCAATTAACTTTGATCGAGGAGATTCACCCCATCACCTTTCAAGTATTGGCCTTGAGATTATATGATGCAACCATTTCATTTCCCTCCAATGCCTACTCATGATGTCTTCCATGCTAAGGAGGAACCCGAGGTTCCACTTATTGATCTAAACCCAGCTGATGACATCCACCTAATACCTACTCCTCACTAGTTGGAGGAGGGATCACATATGTCAATCGAGCCTACGATTGATAAAGATATCGGATTAGATACTAAGAATCCATAGTGTATCAAGTTTGGGGAAAGCCTATCCCTCAAAGAGAAAGCTAATTACATAGCCCTTATCATAGATAAGAAGGAAGCTTTTGCATGGTCCTACAAATACATGCCAATACTAGATCCAAATCTAGTCACCCATAATCTGATGCTAGAACCTAAGGCCGAGATGGTTAAGCAAAATTTAAGAAATATGCATCCCAAAATAATCCTAATGGTCAAATATGAGCTATATAAGTTTTTTGATGCTAGGTTTTTCATTTCGATATATTATCCACCATGTTTTTCCACCATGGTTCTCATCAAGAAGCCTGATGGGAAGATTCACATTTGCATTGATTTTTGAGAATTAAACAAAGTGAGTCCTAAGGATGAATTTCCTTTGTTGAGAAATGATGCCCTAGTAGATTCCATAGTAGGCTAAAAAATGTTATCCCTCATGGATGGCTTCCCTAGGTACAATCATATTTGTATTAACCTAAAATACTAGCTTAAAATAGCATTCACAACATTGTGGGGAACATTTTGTTATAAGGTCATGCATTTTGGCCTTAAAAACATTGGTGCTACCTACCAACGTGCCATGATGTACATCTTCCATGACTATATGCATAATATTTTTGAATATTACATGGATGAATTATTGGCTAAATATTTATTACACCATGATCATCTCAATGTCTTGTGCAAAGTCCTCGATCACCTTATTGAGCATAATGTGAGATTCAACCCCAAGAAATGCATCTTTGGCATCACATCTGAAAAAATCTTGGGATTTATAGTTTCTAAATTAGGCATCTAAGTGGACCCCAAAAAGGTCAGGGTAATCCTCGAGATGCCCCCCAACTACTATTAAGCAACTTCAAAGTCTACAGGGTAAGATTGTGTCCATCAAGCGCTTCATAGCATAATTGTCAAATAAGTGTCAACCCATGAAAAAATTGTTGCACAAGGGGGTTGGATTCCATTTGGATGACGAGTTTTAGGATGCCTTTGATGCAATAAAACAATACCTGGATTCATCATCGATGTTGGCTCTACCTATACCAAGAGTGTCATTCCGCTTATACATCTCAACCACTAAGATTGCATTGGGTGCCATGTTAGCCAAGAAAAATTAATTGCATAAGGAATAGGCTACTTACTACCTTAGTCGAACCCTGGTCAGCTATGAGATTAAGTATGCATACATTGAGAAGTTATGTCTAGCGATGGTCTTTGCCACCAAGAAGCTACACCATTACATGCTTAGCCATACCACGTATGTTGTATCAAAAGAGAATCCATTGCGATACATGATGAGTTGTACTTATCACAATAGTCGCATGAAAAAATGGATCATATTGTTGATAGAGTTTGACCTAGAATTTATCAGACAAAAATCAATCAAGGTTCAGGTCATTTTCGATCAACTCATAGAGGCTCCTCTCCAATATGATTGGCCTCTTTGCATAGAGCTTCCTAATTATGGAGTCATCAACATATCAGAATCGCTTGATTCTGATGAGCTTGAGTCATAGGCCGATATGACTTTGTTTTTTAATGGCTCCAAGTGCGAGTAAGGGGGTGGCATAGGGATCATATTTTTCACACTGCATGGGGCTCCCATACCCCTATCATTTAATCTTGATTTCTCATGCACCAACAACAATGTCGAGTATGAGGCCTTGCTCATAGGTCTTCAAATGGCTATTGCCATGAGAATAACCAAGATCAACATTTTTGATGACTCCTTGCTTATTTTCAACTAGGTCAAAGGGATTTACCAGTGCAAGTATCCAATTTTGCAAGCCTATAAAGCCCTTGTGGATAAAATCCTAATAAAATTTGAATGGTATGACATCGAGGCACTCCCTCGATCATCTAATTGTTTTTAGAATACAATGGCCTCCCTAGGGTCCTTGATCCCATAGAACCCTACTGATGAGATGACAACCATTCAGGTCAAAATGTTATCACAATCTACAATTTAGCATGAGGGCACTCAAGCCATGCCAGAGGTCCACTTGATTCAAATTGAACCTCATCAAGAGATATTCTCACACATTCATGAGCACTTAAATCATGCCACTTGGGGGACTTTGTTCCCTTAAACCCCTTTTGATAGCAGTACAATGCTATTCTTATAAGTTCTTTTCCAATCAATATTTGCTAGGGAGGAACTTCAAGAGGGATAGGAAATTCATGCAATCAAGGCTTCCTCACAACAAGACTAGTCTATACAAATCAGGGAGTATATGAAGCTTGGTAATCTTCCTCCTGGATTGTCGTATACCGCCAAAAGGACATTTAAACAGAAGGTGGAAACATGTCTTGCTAGGAGATATTTTGTATAATCAAGGCTATGAAGGTATCCTCCTTTGATGCTTGGAGTATCAAAAGTCAATTTGGGTGATGGCCCAAGCACATGATGGTACTTGTGGTGGCCATTTTAGTGGCATGGCCATCACAAAGCACATTATTCTCATGGGCTATTATTAGCCAATGTTAGAGCAAGATTGTTGTGCATATGTTAAGAAGTACATGAAGTGTCAACACCATGCTAACTTGACACACGTACCTTCTCAGGCCTTGCAACCGATCCAATTGGCTTGGTCATTCTCATAATGGGGGTTGGATTTAATCAAGAAAATCTCCCCCACATCCTCAAGCCATCACACATTTATCACTACATCTATCAAGTATTTTACAAAGTGGGTGGAAGCAATTCCCCATACCACTATGATAGGACCTCACATATCATTTTGTACAATATCATTTATCATTTTGGTATTCCATCCAAGATCATTTTGGATAATGGGACATCATTTAAAAAAAAATATGTGTGTGATTTAATAGCAAAGTATAATATCCATCATAGCTTTTTGACACCCTACTATCCACAAGCAAATGGGCAAGCAAAGGCTTCCAACAAAACATTGATTGCCATTCTCAAGAAAACTATTAAAGAGAATCACACCGATTGGCACATGCAAATACCCCTTGCTCTATGGGCCTATTGCACTAGCATTTGGACACCCACTAGGGCTACTCTTTTTTCACTAGTGTATGGCATCGAGGTAGACATACCTCTAGAGCTGGAAATCATATCGCTACACATATTTATGTAGGAGTTCATCAATGATGACACCACACGGTAGGCTCACCTAGATCAACTTACGTTGCTTTATGAACATCGTGTTAATGCTCTTGAACACCTACGCATTTATCAAGAGTGACTTAAGAGAGCCTACAATATGAAAGTCCATCTTAGAGACTTTTAGTTTAGCGACCTTGTTCTGAAATAAAACCAACAAAATTCTAATTTTTTGCCCCATGTACATGATAAGTTTACGATAAACTGGTTAGGTCCTTTTGTCATCACTAGTTATATTAGACCTGAGACTTATTACTTAGCCTCACTTGAAGGAATAATGGACCCTGAACCCTTGAACATCATTCATTTATGGCATTTCCATGCCTAGAGTGTTGTGTCCCACCTCCAAAATGCTCCAAGGGTACCTACAACCCGCTTGGTCAACCTAAAATGCTCCTAGATGGTCCATGACCATCTAGGTCACCCCAAATGCTCCAAGGGTGTCTACAACCCACTTGGTCAACCTAAAATGCTCCTAGGTGGTCCATGACCATCTAGATCACCCCAAAATGCTCCAAGGGTGTCTACAACCCACTTGGTCAACCTAAAATGCTCCTAGGTGGTCCATGACCATCTAGGTCACCCCAAAATCATCCAAGGGTGTCTATAACCTACTTGGTCAACCTAAAATGCTCCAAAGCAATCCATGACCATCTAGGTCACCCCAAAATGCTCCAAGGGTGTCTAAAACCTGCTTGGTCAACCTAAAATACTCCTAGGTGGTCCATGATAATCTAGGTCATCCCAAAAATGCTCTAAGGGTGTCTATAACCCGCTTGGTCAACAAAAAATGTCCCAAAGGCATATGTAAGTCCTTTGGTAACCTAAATAGCCCCAATGGACCCCAATAAGCCCATTGGTCATATGTATATACATATATATCAATCAAAAATCTAAAAACATCATCAAAATATCAATAATATCAAAAATAAAAAAAATATTGCATTACACCACATTGCATCACATTGTGTCACATCACATCACATTGCATCCCATTGCATTTTTTCATCACTTGCATTAGGCATACTCATCATTTCACTTCACATTTTAGAGTTGCTCATACATTTCTAGCACTACGATTGTACACTAGTCATCATTCAAAATCAATGTTTTTAAAGTAATCATTTATATAGTTCAATGTTTCACTTATAATTTCCACCCACACTTCCCATTTTTCATATTTGTGTCCATTCCCTTCACCTAGCCATTTTTTCTATAATATCATTAGGGTTTTCGGTCACTCACCCATCTCTAGTTTTCTTTTCATATTTTGTAGAAATATATCATGATTTTTAGAAGGTAGAGTCTTGCTTAGATTGTACCTTGTATACATCAAATCCCAACACATTTTCACACTAATAAATCCAATTTTTGCACAAGGAAATATGAAACCCATGAAGTGGTCTAGGTTTCTCTAAGTGAAAAGGTTATCCTACTCATACCCCTATGTGAATGGTTTGAGAATACTGAGAATTGGCAAAAGGACAAGCTCTTCCCTACCCAATTCCCCAAAATAAACAATGGTTTTCACCACTATCAAAAGCAAAATCTCACAAAGAAAAAATCCTGAATCCAAAAAAAAATAAAGTAAAAATCAAAATCCCACAAAAAGCAAAAATCAAAAGCAAAATAAATAGTGGTTATCACCACTTCCTAAATCCCTTGCTCAAAGAAAACAAAATACAAAATAAATAGTGATTTTCATCACTACATATGAGCAAGTATCCCAGTAAAATTGAAGAAAAGAAGGGCATGGATCTTGAATTCCTAGAATTCTTAGCATTTGACAAGCCATAAGATGATCCTCATTACAAGTTTGGTGGAGAGCCTACATGGCAATGGTGGTATCCTTACACATGAAAATATGTTTGTCACATTAGCTTTTGCGTGTGTGTAGACCAATGTTTGCATGTGGATGAGCTAGCTTTTGGTAACTTATAGTACCTAGTGGTCTAATCCTACTAAGTATAAAACCTAGGATCGTGACATTAATAGGGTGATCCTCATTACAGGTTTGGTGGATATCCTATCTAGAAATTATGGTATCCTTATGTGTCTCACAAGAATGAACTCACTTGCACACACAAGGATATAAAGTATCTTGGTCATCCTAGCATATTTTTTCCTTGTCAAATAAGTCTTGCATAGTCAGTATACAACCTTTGATCAAGTTAGCTAGAGTGTTTGAGTCTCATGAAAACCTCATCTACATTCTCTAACATCTTATTTCATCTATTCCATTCTATCACATTGCAATAGTACATTTCCATATATCCATTACACAAAAACAAAAAAAGTAATTAATGCATTTTATATAGTCTATGGTGCTAACATAGTGTGTCAAATCATTAGTCACAGTTCATCATATCAAAGCACTCAATTCATCCATCTCATTATGCATCCACGCATATAAATAGTATCAAATCAAATTATCACAACATAATCATACATGATAAACATCCATCAATATGCCATCATATCATAAAAGCATTCATAAGCATACATGATAAGCATATAACATATCATCAAAAATCAAATACATACATTGCATCCATCTCATAAACTAATAAGACACATGATGACCACAACAAAATCTCATATATAAAGGACAAAAACAAATATACATCATACTTTCCAAAATTTCTCGTAGGCTACAATAAAGTGGGTCCTCAAACCTTACTAGTACCAAAAATCCAAAAGCAAAAAAAGAGTCCCAAGAGTCTCCATCATCATGGCCATGCAAGATCGATGCTGTGACTCACACTACCACCTATAGTCTAAGTCTATTGTGATCCCCTATGCCTGCTACCACCAGCCTTGTCTATCCTCCGCCTAGACCCTAGTACCTCCATCTTAGAGGAAGACTACATTTTCTCGCTCTATTGAGTATGAAGACGTCCTCCAAGGTGCACTACCTCCATATCTAGTTGATCAATGTAGGCCTACCTCTACTGTATTTTTACCTGGTAAGTCTCCACCACTAACTACAATCGTAACACCTCCACCCTAGCCTCATCCACTACCTCAGTTGCCTCACCCTCAAGGGCCACCATGCCTCACCACTAGCACATCACCCACCATGATTCATACTCCTCTAGAGTCCCAGAATCCTCCACATTAGCAACATCTACTATAGAATATGCCTCCTCTCCCACCTCCTCCACTATAGGTCAAAAAGTGTCCTCTCATCCCCGTAGTGTTGATACACCACTGGCTCCCCGAGAAATCCCTGATGTAGCCTAAAATATCGCATAACCTGAGTAAAAGGGAAGTACTTTCACTTGATTACATGCCTCACAATCAACCATCTACCTCACCTCACCCATTGGAGCAGCTCTCCAACATCAAACCAATTTGGATAGTCCCTATAGGGTCACCATATCACCTACCCTAGTACCAGTCATGAAAAAGCATCGATGTAGTGATCCACATCACCTACAAAATGATGACTCTAACCTCTCTCCTAAGCCCTCTACCATAGGATACCATATCATATCTTCCTATATACTAGCTACACCTGGGTCATCCATGGTAGTCCATATGGTCACCCCACAGCTATGTGTAGACACCTAAAAGTCGCACATTGCTATACCTACGTACTTGTAGATCCTTTCGGACACTTGTAGGTTTACATAGGCAATCCTAGATACCCCTAGGCTATCGTAGACCAATGTAGGCTATTGTAGATCCTCCTAGACATGCGTATATTTAGTCATGCGTAGTCATGCATAGATCATCGTAGATTATCGTAGCATTGCGTAGACTTCCACACACCACTTTGCTAGCTTTTAGGTCCAAAACCCTAATAAGTTAGCAAAATCACATCACAAACATTTCCCATGCATCAAGATACCTTCCATCAGCTTCCCAAGGTGATACAAAGCCTTATTGCACTTAATTGAGGCCCCCATGAGGCTATTACTTGGCAAAAGTAATTATTAAGTCAATTCATAAATCTAATTTTAAGTTGACTTCACTTAAAGTTCACTTTTAGGGCTAAAAAGGTTAATTAGGTCCTTAATCCCTAATTAACCCTAATTACTCCCTCCCACATGTGTGTGCACTAGGTTAGTTAGGATATTTCTTAGGAAACCCTAACCTAACCCCACATCTAACCTAGAGTTGACTAACCCTAGTTAACCCTAATCTCTCCTCACACATGTGTGAGGATGAGATATTTCCTAGAGGGAATGTGAGGAAGCCACCTCACAAACCCTAACCTAACCTTCATAGGATCTGACCCTAGGGCTTAGTTATCCTAACTACCCCCCTACACCTTGGGTTTTCTTATAAATAGTGGGCCCAAACCCTCATTTATCTATCTCTCCACTTATGTCCAAAGCACAGAAACTCTACCAAAATATGTATAGAAGCACAAAAACAATAGATCTGAACCTGCACATCAGTAGTACAATACCTAAGGAACCTCTCCATCGAAGGATTTTTGAAGAATAGTAGTTACAATCCAATTCACCCCCACCCCATGAATCCGGCACCAATTCACCCCTCGAGGGGTGAAGTGGGTCTACAAGTCCCAAATCAGCTCAGATTTGGGAGGTAAGCTTCATTTTGCAATTTTATGAGCTCTTGCATCATTTATTTCAGTTTTTATCATGTTTTTATAGTCGATTTGTCTTTCTTAATATGGGGCTTGACTAAGGCAAGCCCCCCAATGAACTAACCCCTTTTTGTAGGTTTATCCTAGAACCAAGGAGGGAAACAAAAAACAACTACAACCCCATGGTGGTACGCAAGCCCATCTACACTGAGGAACCCAAAAGAAGGCATCAAGCCTATTGTAACATTTATGAAAAGAAAGGAAAAAGGGGAATTCTCCCTATTTGTAACCTATGCAAATCTTATCATGAATAAAATACATTATTCTGAATAACATGTGTCTTTAATATGTTGTTAGATCAAATGTCATATTTTACCCATTTCATTCTAGCACGCCCGGTGGGACCCCCACAATGGATAGTGTCAAGCTAACTTTTTCTTGTAAATCTGATATTATCCTCTATTTTTATGTCTTCTAGGTACCAAATTTGACTATCACAGAGACCTCCAAAGCCCTAGGAACCACCTCAAGCCTTCAAAATAGATATTTGGGGTCTCCAAACCCAATTTCCCCCACCCCATGAATCAGATCTCAATTCACCCCCGGGTGGTGAAGTCAACCTACCAGCCTCAAAAGCCCCCAAAATTGTAGGGGTGAGTAGTACAAGAGCCAACCAGACCATCTATAGCATCAGAGTCCAGGTATTCCACAAATTTATTTTTATTTTGGAATTTATGGGTGCAAAACAATTTACTAATTAAAGCATCAAGATAGTTGGTAAATTTCACTTTTCTTGCATACCTATCATGTTAGGAAATACATCCTTAGTTTCAGAGACCTGCACAAAACTAGTCTAATTTCATAAAAATTTGTGTAAATTTCAGTCTCTTTGGCTAACCCAAAATGTAGCATAAGCTTTCTACTACTGCTTTGCTCCATAGCATGCATTTCCATTACAAAATATTTTAAGTTCTTAATTCTAAAGTTCAGATTTAGGATTAAAGTTTCTTTCCTTTATACATGCCTAATGTAATACTGATAATTTATCCTTATATAAATTGGTGTTACATATTTTCTATGTGCTAGAATCTAGGGTTCCATAAACCCCTACTCTCACACCTTTCACATTACTTGTTTGCATGCATTGCAAGATAGAGTCAATTTCTTTTTCTAAAGGCATCTAGGATTAGATTCTTTGTTTACAAAAAGTATTTCATTCTAGTATTTTGCTTTCAAAAAATGCATATAAGGCTAGATTTCAATTTGAAAAGGCAATTAGTTAGATTTCCTATTTTACATAACATCGATAGCAAAACAAAAACCCACACACACTCACATGGTATCTTAAACAAGTGGTGAGATTGGATTTCATCCCCAATCCATCACTCAAGACTAGTGTCGATGGAGTTTTACCCTCCACCAACTCTCAACCCCCTAGACACCTAGCAGCCCCACAGGAGTGGTTTTCTAGGCCTCATCACCGAAAACCCCCCACTTTTGAGATTGGGCTTCTAGATTTCATCACCAGTTGTTACCTTCAAAGTGGGATAGGATTAGATACCTTTGTCCACAAGGCTAACATAATTAGTGGACATGATAACTATCATTATTGACTAAGCCCATCCGAGGGTGAAGCGAAAGCATGGGGTATGCCAACCATGCCTAGCAGGTCTCAGACAGTGCCACCTCTTCTCATGAGAGGATATAGTAAACTCACTTTAGCATAGTGGGTTCCCCCCTTTTAGGATATCATTTTACTATACCTTCCATACAGGTCACCACTCGCACATTGTGATATCATTCTATTATGTGCATATTTGGGTGTTGCAAGAGGTTCTATACCGATAACATTCTTGATCTTCTAGTTTATTCACTCCACTACCTGTGATACTACCTAGGAAGTACCAACATCGAAACACACATAAATGAACAAAACACTTTTATTTTCAGCATTTAGAACTGACTCTAGTCTACCATTGTTTGCATGATCACAGACTAGTTTTCAGCACACTACACCACATACTATTTAGCTATACACATCACTGCATTTCTTTACACTTATATTAGGCACAATTGAGTCTACACCACACAGGGTTATTCCTAAACCCCCTTTACACAACACACATAGAATTACATGATTTAACTTCCACATAATTCTAAAACCTTCATGACATCATACATGCTACCATGCCTATTGTCACCCCTATTCGATTTCATGAGCAAGTACTCCTGATAGAGGAAGCACCTTCCACTTCTTCTAGTCAACCCCCTCCTACTCCTTCGATCATGAAGGGGAAGACCATAGACACATCTGATTTACTCATAGGATCTGATGTATAGTTCACACACATGATGCCTCAGGATGAGACATCCACTTTGAGTGAAGCCCTCGCTACTTCACTTGTAGAGGATTATCCACTTCTTTCATCCCCATCCTCGCCTAATCCCCCAACCATGTTCTATGACCATGTGATCTACACAGCACCAGGACAACCTCATCCATTCTTTACCATAGATGAGGAGGTCATACCTACTTCCCCTACCTTTGCACACCCCTTTTTCTAGAGTCTATCTCAATCCCTTTTTGAGAATGACTCCTCCCTCTTGAACCATACTCGCCCAGAGGTCACATCATTCACCCCTATAATAGGAATGATTTTAGATCCTTCCTCTTCTACCATAGGTACCCAGAGGCCAACATTCCAAACTATGCAACAACAACCTCCTCTACAAGAACAACAAACACCCCCTCAAACATCACACCCACACTCTTCCCAAGAGTCCCAACCATCATCATCCCAACAACCATTTTTCACAATGTTTGAAGACCTAACACAAGAACCTCTCCAAACCCAAACTACCCAATGTCAACAATGACAACCAACAACCCAAATTCATTTAGGAGGGGACACAAAAACTACCTCCTATTCCCAAGCTCCTACTTCAAAATCTTATCCCTCCTTTTCTATAGCATTCCCACCTACATCTCAGATCCCTAAAATGTATAATGCCCAATATCACACCCTACCTTCACCATCACCGACATTTAGGATACCTCCTCCTCCTCCTCCTTTCCAAGCACCGATCGCTAATCCTCTTCCTACCTATGAATCAAAACCCATAGCTTACACGCCCACTTCCCTAGGCTATTCCACATAGTTTAGCTTCACTACCACCCATCCTTTAGGACAGAGATAGGTCCCAACTTTTGACACCTTACCTCGACCATCCCTAGCACCAGTAGCATCGATACCTCCACTCTCACATACTAGCACTACATTTTTCATACCTCCTCCTTCATGGTCATCACCTCCTATGGCCCAACCATTACAATAGGCTCCTACCCAGTAGGAACCCATGCCACAACAACACACATCCCAATCATAGTATTACTATCCCCAACAAACATCTGTTCCATAGCCTAGTATCCCACTAGCTCCTACATCGTATGCCACCCAATACCCAACATACCAAGACCATCTAGAATAATTCCCTTCACAATATAGGGAAGAACAACAACAACCTCACTATCCACCACACTCCCAGGCTCAACCAATCCTAGCTCAATCACCTACACCTTTAACACCTAAAATTCAACTCCTACAAGATGAAGTCAAGATGTTAAACCTACGCACCGCAAGCTACGGGCCACAAAAACCATCCTACGATGAACTCTACAATGAGCCAGTTCATCCATCCATCCCTATCCCACCTTACCCCTACCACTTTGAGATCCCAAAGTTTGATAAGTATAAAGGTAAGGAGGACCCTAGAGAGCATGTTAGTAACTATCGCTCAACTTGCTACCAGCTTCATAGTAGCAACCCCCTTATGTTGCATACCTTCTCCCTCTCCCTTGTAGGACAAGCCTTAGATTGGTATAACATGCTACCATGACATAGCCTTTATACCTTTGAGCAATTAGAAAACACCTTCTTAGAACACTTCTCAATTAACATCAAGAAGAAGATAACCTTTTCAGATGTCTATGCCTTACGACAAGCTGATGATGAACCTATCATCGAGTTTGTATCTAGATGGAGAGCGATCATCCATGACCTCACCCATAGCCTCCCTACCATAGAGCTAGTGACACTCTTTTCCAAGAGTTGCCACAAACACATTTCTACCTCTCTACAACTTCACCAAAGTCGCACCTTTGAGGAAGCCATTTCATAAGCAAAGGTTATCGAAGACATTAAAGTCCAATCCAGAAAAATTAAGTTAAGATCAAAGCCTAACTACAATTCAAACTTTCATTTTAATAGAAACACACCTAACCAACCGTATCCTCGACCTCCACAAACCAACCAAGTGGCAGCTACTACCTTAGCACCAACACCAAGCCCACCACCTTATGTTCCACAACAACAAGTATTCCAAACTAACATGCCTCCCCCACCTAGGCCTCAACAATCTCATGGCATGCACCCGCAGGGTCCACAATGTAACCTTACACCACTATCTAAACCCTTACCAACCCTCTTCCATAGGTTACAAGATGGTGGACATCTCCTTCTACCCAAAATTTGACCATTAGATCCAAATATACCTAAGCCTCATGGATACAATGAGCAACTCTATTATCCATACCATAGATAGCGTGACCATGACATCGAGTCATGTCACTCCTTCCATGCTCAAGTGCAGGACCTAATCGATAGGGGTACCATTCAGGTATCAAACCCTTTGGCCCCACAAAACCAAAACCTAGGGATCTTCCAGAATCCTCTACTAGACCATAGAGGAACCAATCCCCAAAGACCTCCAACCAACCCTCCAGGACCACCTCACCAAGTGAACAGTGTCCAACATGATCCTCCATCACATGGAGTAGTAGGCATGATAAACCTTACCACGTGGAACCAATGATACCCATCGCATCAGACCACACCTATTGTCTCTCCACCTACCCAATTTACATCACCATAGGTTTCCCAAACTCCTAGCATTGTACCACCTCCACCCCAAAATGTGATTACCATCCATGGTAGCCTCACCCATAAATTACATAATGCCCCTGCATGATTATCCATTTTCAACCGCTTACAACAATATCAACCCTACCATGAGGCATTGAATGATATTTTACGGTCTATAGATTTAGAAACACATGATACAAATGCATTTGTAAACTTTGTAGGGAACATCCCATGATGCCTTCAACCATCCATTAGTTTCCATGACCATGAGATAATAGAACTTGTAGGAGAAGGAGTGGATCCCCCTCTCCACATACAAGCCAATATCAATGATATCACCTACAAGTGGGTCCTCATTGACATGGGCTCATCCATTAGTATCATATCTATGGTAGCCCTACACCATTTACATATATCGCCAGCCCATTTTGCCACACCTTCCCTCGATCTATGAGCATTCGATGGTTCTATGAGACCTACGGTAGGATCCATAGTACTACCTATCCGAGTAGGTATCCATACCATTTCCATCCTCTTCCACATAATCCAAGGGGAGATGTAGTACAACATCCTCCTTGGTCACCCATGGATCAAGGATATGCAATGTGTCCCTTCCATGCTACACCATTGCCTCAAGTATATCCACAATGGACTTGTTCATTGCATCCCAGCTGATGGGGACCCCTTTAAATTCTACAACATCATAGATCTCCCACCTGCACCTTCCTTCTCATCCACACAACTCTTCCCAATTTCCTCCCATCATTAAGTCAGAGCATTAACATCTGCTCCTACATCTACTACATTACCCCAATCCTCATCAAGGACACACACTTTAGTGTCAACACCCTTAGCATCATTACCAGTAATGCCTAATCCCACTACCATACCATTCTCACCTCCCATATTATGGCCACCATCACCATCCCAACCTTCATCCTCTACAAAATCACCCTCGGTACCGCAACCACCATCACCACCCATATCACACCCTCTCACTTCACCCCAATCATCCTCCTCAATGGAAGCACCTATTCTCCCTACACCATGCACACCTCCTCTTCCTTTTCATCCATGGCCTAGGTCATTCACTTCCTCATATCATCCAATACCCACTCCATCACCTTCACAATTCCCATAGGCCAATCATCCCATACCAGCTACCACAGTTGAATGCCATGAGTGGGAACAATGAGCATCTCGCTTAGATGATCAATTGTTACACCCTTCCAATGCTACTATTAGAGACTCTCAAAATTCACCATCATCATATGACTTAGATTCACCACTGCATTCACTATAACACGCGACACCATGCATTTCTATTTTTATGACAAAATTAGGCCCAAGGGATTATAATGTGCATGATGCCCATGTATGCCCATCCATTATCCAATCTGCCTAAGATTTTGGTCACCCTTCAACATTAGTCTTGACTATCAGAATAGTCATACAATTAGGATCCCCTAAGAATCATACCAACTTCATCTACGTTGGAGTTGATTCCTCACTCCCACCTATAGTATCTCCACCACCACAATCCAACTTGTGTGGTACAATTGATCACTTGGCTAATCCCTACTTTACCTTACACTACCTTCGATACTTCCATTGGCATGGGTTTAGGCTAGGCCATTATGAGCAAGGGTTACATGCACCCATTAACCCTCATGTCCAATCACCTATCGAAAAATTTGGCTTAGGTTATCACCCAACCACCATCCATACATTAGAAGATGAGCTCCAAGATTTATCCCTACATCCTTCCTCACTTCCGACACACACCTTGGAAGAATATATTGATATGGACATTCTAGAGGATACCTCCTCACCTAACTCCACAATTATAGTTCCCTATAATTTCTTCCATGAGCCCTCCACATCCGACACCACATCATCATGTTGTGTTGATGAATTGACAAACCAATTCATTATGCTATCCTTAAACATGCACTACCTAGAGCATGACATGGTATCCCCACCACCATCATCAACATACTTAGCTCCATTCCTACCTATACATCGACAACTTCAATGAGCTACCACTCGACCATGATCTCCACCAGTCATCCTATGCCCTCCTTTAAGCCTTTTAGGATGCTCACAGGTTGTCGAGTTATCATCACCAGACTCTTCACCACCTACATCCCCCACAACATCAATTAATATGGTCAAAGTGGATCTCTTCTCTCCACTATGATACACACACCAGTCGACATGAGATGATACACCAAACCCAAACTTCATCGATCTCACCCACATCTCACCCATACCGGCACCCCAAGATTTCCTACTCTCACCACATGTTCTACATACTGCAAATGCTCCTTCATCATCGACACCACCTCACATACCATGGGTCCACCACATGGACATTTACCTAGATGATGAATATGAACTTACCGAGGCTATCAATGACCTCCATATTATTCCAATTCTAGAGTAGCTATATGATGGTTCCCACATGCTTATTGAGGAAACCATTGATGTTGACATAGGTGATGATCCTAAAACCCCTCACATAGTGAAATTAGCTACTAGCCTCTCACCCGAGGAGCGCATCCTATTCACAAATTTCCTTCATAAGTATATCCGAGTCTTCGCATGGTCATACAAGGATATGCTAGGACTCGATCCCACCCTAGTAGTCCATAATCTTACACTAGATCAAAATGCCAAACCAGTAAGGCAAAAGTTATGCCGCATGCACCCAACCATTGCATTACTAGTAAAAACTAAGCTCCAAAAGCTTTTGGATGTAGACTTCATAGTACCCATAGACTATCCTGAATGGGTCTCTAACATGGTCCCCATACCCAAGCCATCCGATGAAGTTCACATCTGCACAGACTTTCATGATTTAAACAAAGCTTATCCCAAAGACAACTTTCCCTTACCTAACATTGACTCCCTCATCGATTCCATCATAGGCCATGAGATGATATCCCTCATGGATGGATTCTTAGGTTACAACCAAATCAAAATCAATCCCATTGATCAACACAAGACATCATTCACAACCCCCTAGGGGACCTTCTACTACAAGGTCATGTCATTTGGCCTTAAAAATGTTGGGGCAACCTATCAGCGTGCCATGACCTACATCTTCCATGATTACATGCATAAAATTATGGAATATTATGTAGACGACCTCATTGCTAAATCCAAGAAATGCTCAGAACATCTCGAGGATCTCCATCAGATCTTTGACCGCTTGTTAGAACACAATGTCCACCTCAACCCAAAGAAGTGCGTCTTTGGTGTTACCTCAGGAAAAATCCTAGGATTCATTATCACCCAACGAGGCATTGAAGTTGACCCTAACAAAGTAAAATCCATCACCGAGATGCCTCCACCTACTACCTTGAAACAATTGTGTAGCCTCCAGGGAAAAATCACTTCTATTCATTGATTTATAGCACAATTGTTAGACAAGTGCAAACCCTTCAACCACCTCTTACAAAAGGGGTAAAATTCAAATGGGATGATAACTTCCAGCAAGATTTTGATGACATCAAAACTTATCTTACTTCACCACCAGTTATGTCACCCCCACACCCATAACTACCACTCATCCTATACATTTTTGCTATAGATTTTATGCTAGGTACACTTCTAGCCCAAAAGAATGCACTCGACAAAGAGCAAGCCATTTACTACATAAGTCGCACATTAGTTAGCTATGAAGCTAGATACGGATACATGGAGAAACTATGCCTAGCTGTAGTATTCACCACCCAAAAATTATGCCACTACATGCTCAACCATACAACCTTCATCATTGCCTGAGACAATCCTCTCCGTTACATGATGAACAAAAGCTACCATAATTCTTGCACAACTAAGTGGATCATGCTTCTAACCGAATTTGACCTTGAATTCATTTCACAAAAGTCCATCAAAGGATAGGTCATAGCAGACCAACTCGTAGAAGCTCCCTTGTCTGATGACCAACCCCTCCTCATTCAGCTCCTGGATGACTCCATATTTCACATAACAGAAGATGAAGAATATGTAGAACCAAAAATGACCATCGACTTGACACTATTCTTTGATGGCTCCCGATGCATGCATGTTGGGGGTGCAAGCATTGTATTTTTCACACCTGAAGGTGAACCACTACCCTTTTCATTCAAGTTGGATTTCCCTTGTATGAACAACAATGTAGAATATGAAGCCCTAATCCTCAGATTGAAATAGGTGCATTCCATGCATATTAAATGCCTCCACATCATAGGTGATTCCATTTTAATAGTAAACCAAGTGCAAGAGATCTGGCAATGTAATTGCCTAGTCCTCCAACAATACAAGCACATTGCACAACAACTCCTCTATCGATTTGAATGGTATGACATCGAAGTCACACCATGATCCTCTAACCATTTTGTGGATACAATGGCCTCCTTAGGATCATTAATCCCATAAAATCCAACATCAACAACCACATCCATAACAATTCATACACTCACTCAATCTGCCATATCACCCATGTCTCCTAAAGATGATGGTGGCATTCATGTGGTCGATACCGAATCACATGACCCATGGTTTGTGCAGATCAAATATTATATTAAATTAGGATTTCTACCATGCGAATTACCCCATGCTCAAGCATCGAGCATTCAAACAAAGAGCAATCCACTACACATTGTTGGGGGACATCCTCTATCACCATAGCTATGATGGCATGCTCTTGCATTGCTTAGAACCGCATGAATCTCAATGGGTTGTACAAGAAACCCATGATGGTACTTGTGGTGGCCACTTCAGTGGCATGGCAATCACAAAATGCATCCTTCGCATGGGATACTATTGGCCAAAAATAGAACATGACTATTGTGAGTATGTGAAATATTGTATCAAGTGCCAACAACATGCAAACCTCACACATCTTCCATCTCAAGCACTCCAACCAATTCAATCCATGTGGCCTTTCTCCCAATGGGACCTAGATCTTATTGGACAAATTACACCTACTTCCTCAAGCAATCATAAGTTTATCATCACTGCTATAGAATACTTTACAAAGTGGGTCGAAGCCATCCCACTTGTCCAAACCACAGGAGCAAAGATAGCAGCCTTCATAACAGACCATATCATATGTCACTTTAGAATTCCTTCCCAAATCATTTTTAACAATGGGAAATCCTTTAAAAACAAAACCATCCAAGCTCTTTGCAACAAGTTCAATATTCAACATAATTTCTCTACCCCATACTACCCATAGGGTAATGGCCAGACAAAGGCCACAAACAAAACAATTTGCTCCATCCTACGCAAAATAGTAGCAAAGTCACATCATGATTGGCATAACCAAATACCCCTAGCCTTGTGGGCATACCATACAAGCATTCATACCCCCACTAGGGCAACCCCATTTTCACTTGTCTACAAGGTAGAAGCCATCATGCCCCTTGAGCTTGAGATACCTTCCCTAAGGGTATCCATGAAAGAGTTCATTGATGATGACACCGCCCATCAAGCCCGCTTAGATCAGCTTGCACTCCTCGATGAACATCGCATCCATGCCATCGAGCACACACGAGTTTACCAAGATCACCTTCGTCATGCCTACAATAGTAAGGTACATCAACATGAATTCCAAATTGATGATTTGGTTCTCAAAGAAAACCAATAAATCACAAGTCAGCCTCACCAACAACGAGACAAGTTTACCCCGAACTGGTTGGGCCCATTCATCGTCACACACAAATATGGTTTAGGTGCCTATCGCTTGGCTAATCTTGAAGGCTTCGATGAACCTAAGCCCATTAACATTTTGCACCTTTGTACATTCAATGCCTAACACACATAGGCATTCACTATCACAAGTGGTACACACCGCTATGCACAAACATATCGCTCACTAAGCACATCATGATAAATGCATATCTTTTTATTTTTACTTTACATATTTTACATGTACTTTCTCCTTTATGTCATTTTTATGCTGTTGGTATCTATTTTCCTTCTTGTAGGATCTACATCATTTACAACCACACCATCAACAATGAGATATGATAATAGTTACATACATCATCATGCAGGACCCTCCACCACCATAGACTATACCAATCACACCGGTTGACCTAGCCCGACCACCAGTCACTCATCACACTAGGTGATCTTCCCATTCCTCCCATTCAGACCATAACACTCCACCCCGATGCCTTTCACCTCACCATCGAGATTCATCTTACTCACCCCATTCGAGATATAGCCAGGTCACCCTATCCTATTTTGATGAAAAGGAGGAAACATCCCATCCTCGAACACAAGGGTCTCCTTCTCATTTTCCTGAAGATACTAGGAATCCTTATTCACCAACTAATTCCCCCCACCATCCTCTAGGAGCCTACTACCCTCCTAATAGAGGATACACTCCCCATACGACCCATCCTTCATGCCTACTGGTCCCACTCCCCAATGGGGAGTCTTCTTATGCCCAAGCCTTGCAAGCCCATGTGGCTCAAGCTGCCCAAGCTGGCCACGTGCACATGCCCCCATCCCATTCATGCCACCATCTAGAGCCATCTCCTATGCCACCTATCCTTAAGATGCCACCTTCACCACTATGAGGCTTACCTTTCCAACAAACTTCCCAATCCCCAAGGTCATTCCACTCCTCCCCCTCATCATCATGACCTCATCCATTTTCCCATGCATACCAGGCCACTCCATACACATTGGAGTCTCGATCACCACCTTCCCCGATACTATCACCTCCACACCATGACATACAACATCTCCTTTCCCATATCGAGGCTCTTGAGCTACAGATGAGCCATTGCCATTGTCATGTTCATCCACACCAGTCTCCCATGGCTCGTGCATCATCACCTCCATACAGATCCATTCCCTAACCTAGGATTCGACCCACATCAGACTCTCGACCTACACCTCCACTATCAGACCTCCCTTCATCCACCCCTCATTCACCTCCAGTAGAACCTTACATTTACCCTATGCCTATTCCATTCACTCCACTATCAAAAATATTTTATCACCTCATGCATCAGGGCCTTATTGACTTACCAAAAATTTGGCCCATAGACCCCTCACATCCTAAACCATGCAATTACCATGAAAGCCAATATTGTATCTATCATCATCAACCAGGTCATGACATTGAAGAATATTGATCATTCAAGAACCTGGTCCACAACATGTTGCATGGAGATCAAACTCCATCACCTGAATGCTCCATCCCATTTAGCCGACTGTTGAGTCCTCCATACCACATCATCCCTAGAACTTTACCACCATGTGAAACATTGACAGCACCAACCCGCTACATTCACAACATCTCCAACTACACCACCCACCGAAGTCCAAGCCATACCATCACTTCACCATCTCATTCCCAACCTAACCCATGCCACTTCACCCATCAGTAGTTCCCATATTCTTCCTTCTTCTCTTTCTTCTTCCTACTTCCTCGCATAGTTGTATGGTCATGCTTCGAGTAGCTACATACCTACACTAATCTATCCCCTCTTCTTCTATCATCCTTTGACTTTGGTAATCCCCTTATCTTATTAGTTTCCAAAGACTACTTCTATTTTCTTCTAGTTGTACATTCCACCTTCATTCCTTTCCTCTTTTCAACATTACTACATGCATCCAACATATCACAATTTATGCACCTACTACACACACACCCCACATACTAGGGCAACCATTATTATAGCATCACCTTTTTGGTCATTATGATACACCATACTCATCTATAAATAAGTTTTCCAAACTTCTCCTTCTACACTTCATAAGTTTCCTCTTGTAGATATTGCATTTCCCACTTGCATCATTTACATTACACCCATTGCACATATCCATATGTTTTTCATGTTAATTTCATTTTAAGTTTGTACATTCTTCCTCCAAAAATATACCTTCAATAGGAGTAATACATGCACTTGTTAGCATCACCACCTGGATGTCCATTCCCCCTTTTTAAGATTAGGGTATACATAGGTGTCATGTTTAGCTTTGACTACTTACTAGTTCAGTCAATCAAATGTCACCCCTAGCTGACAGGTTTTACATTCTTCTTATGGTTCTTTAGGCTGGTTCAACTTCTCTCATGGACCATTCACAATAGGTTACACATTAAACACATTTTGAGCCTAGGAAAGATGACACCTTGAGTAGATGTCACCATCTAGCGAATGGTCTCCCCTACTCGTCCTATCACTTGCATGGTCAACATACGACCTAGGGATAAACAAAGGGATAAGCATAAGCAAAAGTAAAATAATGGGGCAGAAAACAAAATCCAACACCCATAGAATAGAAAATAATAATAATAGAGAAAAAGAGAATAAATAAAGAAAGAAAGAAAAAGAGTATCACAATAAATAGGTCAACAATAGATGAGGGGCAGAAAACAAAAGGAAAAGCCTCCTGATATCACCCATGTTATGCTTCATCGCCTTTGGTCCTTAGGTTTAACATAACACCATGGGATGATTTCCATCGCTAGCAATAGGCTCCAAGAGCCTGCCTACCAGTGGAATAGTCTTACAAGTGGTGATATATCTATTACATTAGCTACCCAATTTTGTACAGATCACTATTCATGTATGGATGAGCTAGCTAGTTCGGCCATGTCTACAATGGGTTAATCCTACCTCCCTCAAAATGGATAAATGAACCTCACTCATTTACACACACAGGTCCATGACAGATTTTGAACCAGTTCGACTAGTTATGAGTTGCCACATAAACTTGCACAGTTTTGGAGTCTGAGACTTGATTGCCAAAACTACATTGGTCAAAGCCATTACATGTCCCCTATACCATCCTACATCTCTGAGATAATGGAATGGATAACATCCACATAGGTACATGTAACGATACAAGTGCTTCCTCTACACATTTTAGCACTCCCATACATGCATACATGCATCTATGTTACACAGATTTATTACAAATATTACATGCATCACATCACAGATCACATCATTGCATTTACATTACATGTTTCATATCAAATACTAAATCAAGGCATTTATCCTACATATACTATCTCACACTCCATCATTGCATTTACATTACATGCATTCACTACAAATGATATTTCACATTATATCACTTCGCATTGCATTCAAAATACAATCATGCAAGTCTACTCTACAACATATTCACACTACAGAGTGATAATAGATCTAAACCACAATACACATGAATATCCATTCATCATACATTCCTACAAATCATGTTATGCTATCTATGCAAACATAAAGAGAACACATTTCAAAACCATAACACATGTATATATAACAACCAAAATAAAAATGTATATATATATATATATATATATATATATATATCATCCATCAAAAATACCCATAGGCTACAAATTGGGACCATGCCCATCATCCATCATCCAAAAGGCCCATAGGCTACAATCATCAATAAACCTAACTACCACCAAGAGTCTCCCCATGTCCCTCATGGCTCACCCGCATCTCCGCAACTCTGCTCGACTTCACCCTGGCTCCTACAACCTGAACCATAGTAGGTGGATCTCACACCTCAACCCTAGCACCCACCCACTCCACCGAAGTAGCACTACACTGACTATGATGAGAAGGTACCCGCACTCATGATCCTGACTCATCCTGAGACACCACCCGACTATAATCAAGAAGTGTGATCCCATGCACCATCAGAGAAGCCTCACACAATGACCTCTTCATAGACTCTACAACCAATAGACCCATCAATCACTCAATACCCTAGGAAGCCTCCTCCTATGCCTACTATTGGCTAATCATCTCGGCCCTCATCTACTCCATATCTACCCTATACCTCTCCTCCTATAGGTGAAGCTCAACCTCCAACTACCGAACTCTATCCCGTAGCCCTCGAGCCTCCTCCTCCGCATCCTACCTCTCCTAGACCTCAAAGGGAATCTCCTCCATACCCACAAAAACACCAATATCAATGGTGTCATCCACACCACCCATAGCTACAAATCCACCTCCCTCCTCCACTACCCCAACTGCTCCTCCCATGGCCACTCCACCCTCCACAAGATCTGCCCCAATGGTCACAAGAACCTCCCCCACTCCCACTCCCTATGTACTCGATGCACCACCCAAGCATCACCGAGACCATCATAGAGGAACCTCTCTCTCACCACCAACTACCTCCTCTGACCTAGCTCGAGTCCTCCTACCTGCTCTCCTCTCTGGTGGAGGTACCCCACCATTCCCCCTTTTCAGGATTAGGGTACACATAGGTGTCATGTTTAGCTTTGACTACTTATTAGTTTAGTCAATCAAATATCACCCCTAGTTGATAGGTTTTACATTCTTCTTATGGTTTTTTAGGCTAGTTCAACTTCTCTCATAGACCATTCACAATAGGTTACACATTAAACACGTTTTGAGCCTAGGAAATATGACACATTGAGTAGATGTCACCATCTAGAAAATGGTCTTCCATGCTCGTCCTATCACTTGCATGGTCAACATATGATCTAGGGATAGATAAAGTGATAAGAATAAGTAAAATTAAAATAATGGGGCATAAAACAAAAGCCAACGCTCGTAGAATAGAAAAAATAGAATAAAGAAAAATAGAATAAATAATAAGTAAAATTAAAATAATGGGGTATAAAACAAAAGCCATCACTTACATTAGCTATCTACTTTTGCACAGATCACTGTTTACGTATGGATGAGATAGCCGGTTTGGCCACTTCTATAATGGATTAATCCTACCTCCCTCAAAATGGATAAATGAACCTCACTCATTTACACACATGGGTCCATGACAGATTTTGAACCAGTTCGACTAGTTATGAGTTGCCACATAAACTTGCACAGTTTTAGAGTCTTAGATTTGATTGCCAAAACTACATTGGTCAAAGCCATTACATGTCCCCTATACCATCCTATATCTTTGAGATAACAAAATGGATAACATCCACATAGGTACATGTAACGATACAAGTGCTTCCTCTATGCATATTTTAGCACTCCCATACATGCATCCATGCATCTATGTTACAAAGATTTATTACAAATATTACATGCATCACATCACAGATCATATTTATTAATTTTCACAACATCAAGGCATTTATCCTACATATACTATCTCACACTCCATCATTGCATTTACATTACATGCATTCACTACAAATGATATTTCACATTATATCACTTTGTATTGCATTCGAAATACAATCATGCAAGTCTACTCTACAACATATTCACACTACAAACTGATAATAGATCTAAACCACAATACATATGAATATCCATTCCTTATGCATTCCTACAAATCATGTTATGCTATCTCCAAATCCACCTTCCTCCTCCGCTGCCCCAACTGCTCCTCCCATGGCCACTCCACCATCCATAGGATTTGTACCAATGGTCATAGGAACCTCTTCCACTCCCACTCTCTATGTACTTGGCACACCACCCAAGCATCACCAAGACCATCATAGAGGAACCTCTCTCTCACTGCCATCTACCTCCTTAGACCTAGCTCAAGTTATCTCGCCTACTCTCATCTTTGGTGGAGGTATCCCACCATTCCCCATTTTCAATATTAGGGTACACATAGGTGTCGTGTTTAGCTTTGACTACTTATTAGTTTAGTCAATCAAATGTCACCCCTAGCTGACAGGTTTTACATTATTCTTATGGTTCTTTAGGTTGGTTCAACTTCTCTCACAGACCATTCACAACAGGTTACACATTAAACACATTTTGAGCCTAGGAAATATGACACCTTTAATAGATGTCACCGTCTAGCAAATGGTCTCCCCTACTTGTCCCATAACTTGCATGGTCAACATACGACCTCGGGATAAATAAAGGGATAAGAATAAGCAAAAATAAAAGAATAGGGTAAAAAACAAAATCCGACACCCATAGAATAGAAGGAGAAAAAAAAAAAAAAAAAAAAAAAAAAAACAAGGGAAAAAACCCCCCTCCCCCCCCCATAGATCTATTACATTAGCTACGCACTTTTGTACAAATCACTATTGATGTATGGATGAGCTAGATATTTTGGTTGTGTCTACAATGGGTTAATCCTACCTCCCTCAAAATGGATAAATGAACCTCACTCATTTACACACACAGGTCCATGACAGATTTTGAACCAGTCCGACTAGTTATGAGTTGCCACATAAACTTGCATAGCTTTGGAGTCAGAGACTTGATTACCAAAACTACATTGGTCCAAGCCATTACATATACCCTATGCCATCCTACATCTATGAGATAATGAAATGGATAACATCCATATAGGTACATGTAATGATACAAGTGCTTCCTATAAACATTTTAGCACTCCCCTACATGCATCTATGTTACACAGATTTATTACAAATATTACATGCATCGCATTACAGATCACATTATTGCATTTACATTACATGTTTCATATCAAATACTAAATCAAGGCATTTATCCTACATATACTATCTCAAACTCCATCATTGCATTTACATTACATGCATTCACTACAAATGAAATTTCACATTATATCACTTTGCATTTCATTCGAAATACAATCATGCAAGTCTACTCTACAATATATTCACACTACAAAGTGATAATAGATCTAAACCACAATACACATGAATATCCATTCCTTATAAATTCCTACAAATCATGCTATGTTATCTACACAAACATAAAGAGAACACATTTCAAAACCATAACAATAACACATGTATATATAACAATCAAAATCAATATATATATATATATATATATATCATCCATAAAAAGTTCCCATAGGCTACAAATTGGGACCATATCCATCATCCATCATCCAAAAGGCCTGTAGGCTACAATCATAAATAAACCTAACTACCACCAGGAGTCTCCCCAGATCCCTCATGCCTAACCTACATCTCCATAGCTTTGCCTGACTCTGCCCTGGTCCTTGAATCCTGAACCATAGTATGTGGATTTCACACCTCAAACCTAGAACCCATCCACTCCATCGAAGCAACACTATGCTGAGTATGATGAGAAGGTGCCCGCACTCACAATCCTGACTCATATTGAGACACCACTCAACTATAATCAGGAAGTGTGATCCCACGCACCATTAGAGAAGCCTCACACAATGACCTCTTCATAGAATCTATAGCCAATAGACCCATCAGTAACTCAATACCATGGGAAGCCTCCTCTCGTGCCTACTCCTAGCTAATCATCTTAGCCCTCATCTGCTCCATCTCTGCCCTATAACTCTCCTCCTACAGGTGAAGCTCAACCTCCAATTTTTGAACTCTATCCCGTAGCCCTCGAGCTTCCTCATATGTATCCTACCTATCTTGTACCTCAAAGGGAATATCCTCCATACCCAAAAAAACACCAATATCAATAGTGTCGTCCACACCACCCATAGTCATAAATATACCTCCCTCATTTGTTTCCCCAACTACTCCTCCCATTTCCACTCCACCCTCCATAGGATTTGCTCTAATGGTCATAGGAACCTTCCCCACTCCCACTTCCTATGTACTTGGTGCACCACCTAAGCATCACTGAGACCATCATAGAGGAACCTCTCTCTCACTTCCAGCTACCTCCTTAGACCTAGCTCAAGTCCTCTCGCTTACTCTTCTCTCCAGTGGAGGTGCCCCACCATCAGGTGGTACCCATCGATCAACAAAACCTCTACCAGGCACCCAAATCTGCATAGACCACTAGGCCTCAAACTTAGGTGTAGTCCCAGCATTATCCATATTCAAGATAACCATAGGTGGGTCTCTCTCATCAACCTAGGGTAGTACCATAGGATGCTCTCCCCTATCACCCTATCGTCTATAATATATAACAAGAGATCTTGGAATATCCTATTGTAATCCAAACTACCACCTCACTTGATAAAACTAAAAATACTCAACCTATCGAGTATATCTCCCTACTAGACATTTGCCCTACCAAATGGCCCGCAATTGCTCCCCATCCTACTCCTAGGTCACCCCACCCAAACAAGGCCTCCACTTAATATTAGTAGGTGTCAAGTCTCCAAACTTGACCCTCCACAACAAAGAATTATCTTCATGAGGCCTCTTAATCCCATTATCCTCATTAGTCCACCATCTAAAATTGTAAGTTAAATACTCCTTACCCTCAACATGGGAAGGGTGAGGCAATAATGATGGTCTCTTAATGGATATGTGTTCACATGCCCATACCTGCAGCAAGGAAGTCCAACTCAAACCCTTTTTCCCATCATGCACAACATTGTGCAACTCTTTGTACACTTGGTCCAATAGTGCAAGCACCCACACAAACACAACCCTGTGCTCCACCATGTCACTCACTAGATCCAACATGTTTTAGGTGAATAGTACCTTGGAAGCATCAAACAATGCATACATAGAGATCATCATCATCACCGCACACTGGCGATTAGATATCTTATTATTCAGCCATAACCACTCATAATCTATCTTCGAGACATCTATGTCCCTCCACATCTCACCAACGAACCGCTCCAACACAACATCCTTACTGGTATTTGGTGCTTCTCTAATCGAAACACCCTCAATCGGTAATTTATAAATTTTATAAACATCCTACAAGGTTATTGTCATTTCCCCAATGGTAAAATGAAAGGTGTTTGTATTCGTGTCCCACCAGTCACACAACGTGGATATATATGCCTTGTTGGCATGGATACTCTTGCACTCGTAGACACCTCTAAACCATATGGCATCCAACCACACCAAATCATTAGCATTGTTCATTAGCTCATCAAAATTGCTCTTCATCCTTCGTACATGATTATGAGGCTCGAGCATCTCCACCTGTTCATCTGCAAAAAAAATGCAATGAAATATACATTAGTCATCAATACAATGATGCAATCCAATAAAAATCCATAAATCAAATTTACAAATTAAACTATTTAATTTGACACACACTTCGAGATATAAACAATGCATAATTCACATATCAAAACATATCAACAAAACAATCACATATTTGGATACCCATTTTACCATTTCATGACAAAATTTTGAATAGATGTGAAAAAAGTACATATTTGGCTTCCAATAGTCAAAAATAAAATTACTCACATACCCATTGTGGCACGAAATTCAAAACAAATTCAATTAATTCAACATACAAAAACAAAATATATTTTTGAATACCCATTTGCCCACTTAGCAGTAAAATATCAACAAATTTCAAAAATAGTATACCAATCATCGTAGAGTTCAAGGTCAATCTTACCACACAAACACCCAAATAAAACATACGCCAAAACACACAATACAAAAATAACAATCACATTTTTGAACACCCATTTGCCCACTTCGCAGTGAAAGTTCAAACAAATGTTGAAAATAGTACAAATTGGGCTCCCAAAAACTACTTTCAAATTTAACACTACCTACATCTTGGCACACAAATCAAAGATAGGCCAAATGAAATCATCTACGAAAACAAATAACATTTTTGGATACCCATTTTGCCCTTCTATAGTGAAAGTATCATCAATTTCTAGAAATACCATACCTACGGTGGAAAACTTAACAGTTAAAGTTTACCAATTTACACCCAAAAACAACACATTCAGAAAACACGCCAAATGAAGGTAAAAAATATAACAGTCACAAAACGGGATACCCATTTCCTACTTTTACGGATAAAATTAAATAACATTCTAAAAATAGTACACCATTGCTCCAAAAATGGACTGTCAAACTATCGCGAAAACAAGTCAAACCTAAAAACAAATTACGTTTTTGGGTACCCATTTGGCTAGTTTTACACTGTGTTCAAATTTCAATTAAAAATTGCAAAATTTTTCAAAATGAGATGAAAATCTCCCCCCTAATTCACTTTTCTCTAGAAAATTAAAACACAAAAAATGAGGAAAGTAAGAGCATTTACCAATGGATCCTCGCACCTTCTACCAGCTCTAGTTCATCCTCTCACCATATTCACATTCGAACTCGTCAACCACCTCGTCTACACGTTGTCGTATACTCCTCCAACACACTCTCCACAACTTGCCATTGTCAAAATGAACACCTCTCAACTCCAAATTTTCTTAAAAATACCTAAAATCCTAATTCACCCCTTGCCCCGCGATTTAGGCCCAATTCGCCCTCCACCCCACAAATCAGGATCCAATTCACCCCCCGCCCCACGTATTGAGTATATGACCACCAAATCCCATAAAATTCATTCCAAAACCCTAGGAAATCATGCAACTTTGTTCTAAAACCCTAGGAACCCTCCTAAACTATCCTCTCATCTACTTTTTCACCATTTTCATCATGCATTGGTATTCTATCAATCACTGCATCACCAAATCACTGCATTCCATTCACCTCATTTATAATTCCTCATTTGAGGGGGTATTCATATCCAAAGTTAGCTTTGCATGCAACCAACAAATCAAAAATCCAAAAGCATGGATATTGCATCTGTCTACAAAATTTTTTGTTGAAGATTATCTTACGATTATAATCTTAATCCCAACTAGATATTTGTTAAATCAAGAGAGTTGTACGTAACAATGGAGAGGTCACTTTGGAATTCATGATACACAATGAATGACACGGTTGACTAATTCAATGCAATATTTAGAGGACTTCACTCTAGTATTCATGGTACACAATGAATGACATGTTTGAACAATCCAAATATTAACTAACTCAAATGGTTTGACATTTGTTACCATGTGCTCATCAATCAATCAACAACAAATATTTGAATCGACATTTGTTTTATTTGTACTTTTGGACCACGCTGAACTAGTCATAAAAGAAAAGCAGTCAAAATTTTCCTGCCCCAAATAACTACTATGACATCAAAAATGTCATACAGGCTCAACAAAACTACCACGTTGCATCCATAATCATCCATTTCCATTTATCGGTATTGTTTTCATTTCATTTTATCCCTTTCCTCTTCTCTTATTTTCCTTCCTCCTCCTTGGCTATCGATCAATGTTGTATGGTTACACTTCGAGTGGCTACATACCTTTGATTGGATTCCATGTTTTTCCCTTATTATTGGCTATCGATCAATGTTGTATGGTCATGCTTCAAGTGGCTACATACCTTTGATTGGATCCCATTATTTTCCCTTCTCCTCTGGATTCCTAGTCAATGTTGTATGGTCATGCTTTGAGCGGCTACATACCTTTGGTTGGATTCCATTCTCCTTCTATCCCTTTTTCTCTACACAAACCCTTCATATTTTTGTATTAAATTGTGTCCCACATAGTATAGTACAAAAAGGGGCAAAATGTAGACACCTAAAAGTCACACATTGTTATACCTGCATACTTGTAGATCCGGTCGAACACTTGTAGGTTTAGATAGGCAATCCTCGATACACCTACGCTATCTTAGACCAATGTAGGCTAATTTAGATCCTCCTATATATGCATAGATGGTTGTAGTCATGTGTAGTCATGCATAGATCGTCGTAGATTATCGTAGCATTGCGTAGGCTTCCACACACCACTTTTCTAGTTTTTAGGTACAAAACCCTAATAAGTTAGCAAAATTATATCACAAACATTTACCATGCATCAGGATACCTTCCACTATCTTCCCAAGGTGATAAAGAGCCTTATTGCACTTAATTTAGGTCCCCACATGGCTATTACTTGGCAAAAGTAATTATTAAGTCAATTTATAAATATAATTTTAAGTTGACTTCACTTAAAGTTCACTTTAGGGCTAAAAATGTTAATTAGTTTCTTAATACCTAATTACCCCTAATTAATCCCTCCCACATGTGTGTGCACTAGGTTAGTTAATATATTTCTTAGGAAACCCTAACCTAACCCTACATCTAACCTAGAGTTGACTAACCTTAGTTAACCCTAATCTCTCCTCACATGTGTGAGGATGAGATATTTCCTAGAGGGAATGTGAGGAAGCCACCTCACAAACCCTAACCTAACCTTCATAGGATATGATCCTAGGGCTTAGTTATCCTAACTACCCCCCTAAACCTTGGGTTTTCTTATAAATAGTGGGCCCAAACCCTTATTTATCAATCTCTCCACTTATTTCCAAAACATCTAAACTCTACCAAAATGCGTACAGAAACACAAAAATAATAATCTAAACCTCCACATTAGTAGTACAATACCTGAGGAACCTCTCCACAAAAATATTTATGAGGAATAGCAGTTACAGTCCAATTCACCTCCCGCCCAATCAATCCAGTGCCAATTCACCCCTCGGGGGTGAAGTGGCACTTTTGTATTCTTTGGAACATCTTTCTTACTGGAGCTTCTTATTACAATCCTATAATGAGGCTTCTTCTTGGGCTCTCCCTCTACGGTACTTATTCCTACTCCCACTTCATCCTAGGTAGTGGCTATACCATCTTGCCCTACCTCAATTCCCTTAAATAAATCAAAGGCATCCATCTTCTCAAACTGTGAAAATATTTTCTAAGATTTCACTATTCTCTTCGCCTTTGTCCAGTACAACTTATCCAGTTTCGTTGCCTCTGAATTTGACTATTCCTTCTCCTGTATTTCTGAAACTAGTTTGCTTGCCATTCTTTCCCACTACCTTCTTGTCATTATTTGTACATGACTTCTCTCCCTTTCCTGAATGAGAGGTTGTTCTGGCTCCAACCGTCTAGAATGTTTCCTACAATGGTGTACATCAGCATCCTCCTCCGAATATGTATCTCCTTGAGCTTCACTCTGGTGTCGCTCGCTCCTTGTTCGTGGTTTATCCGAATTAGCCTTTACTAGTCGCACAAATTTTACCCACTTCAATACTATCAGTTCCCAAACCTGATTTCTCTTGGTGGTTTCAACCTTGGAAATTGCATTCCTACTTCTGTGACTGCATTCAATAGCAATCCAATTGCATGGAAGGCCATCCTCAAATTCTTTGGTCTCTTGGTTAGTGCCTCATGCATTCTTCTTTCCTAATAGGTACCCCAATCGTACTGAATTCCCTTGGTGATACCTTATGTGTATTGGGACATACACATTGGCATCTCCATTGCCCTTATGTTCCCTGACAATTGAGCCATGATTGTATTCATCGCGTATGCCCAATGTTCTCCTCGTAGTTGGATCTATTTGATTCCTCGCATCCCTGCACCTGAAATATTCACCTTTGTCAGCAATTTGATAGTGGTCATTGTGTTGACGAGATGGTATGCCTCTATTGGGTCTACCAACTTTTTCACTATCTCCATACCATCCTTCGATAACCCAAATGTTTTCCTGAAAGCCTTTGCCAAAATTTCCACTCTTACAGACCTCTTGTCCACATTGACGTAGGCTATCCGAGTTGCTGCATTATACGCTTGAACCATCTACAAGAGATAGTTTTGGAAGAATGTCTAGTGGAATGGTCAAATATTTGCAGTGAATGCCATATGTGCATCCTCGAATGTCTTCCTCCAGAGATGACCCATGTTCTTCTCATCATTCCACCACTTCCTGCATGCATATGCTTCGTGTTGTACAAATGTAATTTTTGAAAATTCTACCTGGCATTCCTCCTGTTCACTGCTCAAGTGTTCTTCCTATTCTTGCACATGCACCTCACTCCTCAATTCCCCCCATGAGGTTGCTTCTTGGGTCATCCTTCTCTCTCTATGCCTCGATGGTGTTCTATCCAGGTGTTCCTATTAATGTCATTGTCCCTTCCATGGCCTATGTCCTCCTCTCCTCCAAGAACAATTACCACACCTCCCATAGAACTTAAACTAATGTCCTTGATGTTATCATGGGTATACCTCCCTCTTGTGCATTTGTCCTGGTGATCTCTCCACTTTATGAGTTACAATCACCTTAATTGGTGTCCAAATTCTTCCATTGAGATCATTCCTTCAACATCTTGTAGATTAGCTCAACCTCCTCTTCTACAATTAGAAGCATACCAAAAATCATACAACCTCTTGTAAAATAATACAATGTACGGTTCTATGTCCCTTGTGTGATTTTACCTTTCTCTATCATCTCCTAGATCGTACAATGTTCTGTAGTTCTTTTCCAACCTGTCAGTCTTCAAACTATCATACTTTCTTCAAATCATACAATTGCAACCTGAAATTATATAGGGTGATAGTATTATGTACGATGCCACTTTCTAGCTGCCCTCCCCTTTACAATTCGTACAATTCCATACAATTTCGTACGATCCTTTGAAAATTACCAAAAATAGTAAGAAAACCTCTGAACTGCATTATATTTTTTGGAAATCATACCGGCTGCTCCCAACATCATACCGTACAACTTTTTTCAACCCTATGTGATAAAAAAATTGTAATTTTGATCTTCTTTTTTGAATCCTTCATCGACCCATTTTTTAGATTGTCTCGATCTACTCTTCTAGTACTTTTTCGCAGCAATTCCTCAACTCCTTCATTCCTAGCACAATTTTCTTCAACTTGATGAAATTTTGGTTGTACTATACAACTGTATGGTATTTTTCTTCCCCCATGATTCTTGGCTCGCTTTTTGTTAGATTCCTTCATTTTTAGGATTCTAACCTTCCATTCTTTTACAATTTCAACAATTTGACCACCAATTTCTACTTCCTCCAGCTCTAACATCAATATTCCACTCCTGAATCTGTACAATGATGTATTTTGACATCTTTTTTCTATTATTCCTTGAAAAATTCAAATTTCCTCCTTTTTATGGAGAAAAATTCGAATTATGTTTGGTAATTATGAAATTGTTAATCTTCTTTCCTTTTAAAGAAATTTTTAAAATCCTAACTAAAACCCTAACCGTTAAGAAAATATAAAATGGTGCCATATTGCATGCTTTTTCATCTCCACCATTAGATGATTGCCAACTCAGCAGTTGGTTTAATTTTTTTTTGTCTTTTTCCCTCACTTTTTCCTCCAACCACTGCTTTATCTCATGCATGCCACATTAAATGGGTAGTTGAAAATCGTACGACATGGGTCAAATCATACAATGTACAATCCAAATCATACAATGTGGCTTCTTGTATGATTTCCCATGTTATTTTTTCAATTTTAATTGTAAGATTTTCTAATTTTTCCAATTTCCAATCATAATTTTCACTTGTACGATCTCTATACTTAGGAAAATTTTGCTTTTTTTTCTCTAGAGAGGCTGTCATTTCTGGTTTTCAACCTCACCCTTCCTAATTGCATCCTAAGGGATTTTCAAAACTAAGGCACACTTTTTCAATTTTTTTTTCTTTTTTCCAACATAGTCTATTTACACTTACCATCTTGGTAATCGTATAGTGACATTCACTTGTATGATCCCATATAAATCTTGACCTCAAGGTTTGACCATCACATTTCAGCTAGTGGTATCATCTTATACCTCTCGTTCCCTTGCTTGGCTTGTCTCTGCATGTGATGTTGTTGCCTGTTCAGTTCGTCTCCTACAATGTGTATAGTTCAAAATTGTATAATGGCAAGTTGGAGTCTCTTACCCTGGTAGGCCTTCTTCTCGTCGTGTAGGTAATTTATCCCATGGTGGTGGTGTCCTCGCCACTCTACTACTATTTGAGTGACTTCTTCGCCTATCTCCACTGATCATTTTTGGCTCTAAACTTGGTGATTGGGTCCGTTGTTGGCCTAGGTTTCTATTTTCTATGAAGTGTACCCTTCCTCTTCCAGCAAGGTTTTGACCACATGGGTATCTCCCCCTTCCATTTCCTCTTGGCATGAAACTTACCCACACTATTGGCGATTCCTCTCTTACTTGGGGTAATCGTCAATTACCCTCCTATCATTGGGGTCCTTGTCTGATTAGGGGTGGTTGCCCCCATGTGCGTCTTCTTAATGAGTTTCATAACATGCCTCTTATTCTAGGTATATCTCGTTGGTTCTGTATCCAATTCATACATGCTAACAGACTATCTCTTGGCCATCTAGGAGGAGGTAGTTAGAATCTTCCTTGTCCTCTACCTCCTCTAATTACAACATCACTAGGGTCTCGATTGTTCTCTGGTCGTCTACCTCCTCCTCTTCCTCATTGGAGTCTTAGAGGTCCTTCTCCAATTCTTCCTCTTGTTCCTTGGTTATCAGGAGTAATTTCTACAAACTCAATATTAGCTAGTGGACTCTGATTAGGTGACAACTACCACAAGGTTCTGATTCTTCTATTTTCTCGTACCAAGCAACACCTCCATATTCTTTACTCAAAGTATCTTTGGGGGGATGAATATGCCAATACTTCTCTATATTCATCATAAAAGTATGTCTTAGAGCTAGAGTTGGTCTAACCTTCTTCCCTCTATTCTTCCCAATCAATTGGAAAATTCATCACTCTCTCCAATCATTAAACTTTCCTTCTTTGTCTTCTCAGTTGTTGGTGAGCTATTATATATACTTGTGTATCACTACCGGGTCTATCCTCTTGCACTCCCCCAGCTTGCCTTGGTCTTAATGATCTGATCAAAATATTATGATCTCTCTGAGGATTATGAGGATTCTCTGGTTCATCATAATTTTTACTAGTCTCTCTTACCAACCATGACATTCCTTCACCAGTAGAATCCATTATATCTAATATGTTACATTGAGATTCAGGTGATGTGGTGGTCTCCTCTATGTCTCGCCAAAGTACTTTTGCGCCCTCGTTTATCATTGGCTACTTGCTTGGTGGAAATGGAAAAATTGTGCTTGCACCTTCATTTCCTTCACCATTTTTTGGAGTTTAGCCTTCAACATCCTCAGGTTCACTTCCAATATCTTGCATTCTAACTACCCTTTGTTCATCTAGTATTCATATGGTACCATCAAACTCTTGGATGGCTTGTGCTCTCAACCTCACATTGTGACTCCATAATGTTTGATACTCTTCTTGTAATTGTTGAGTTTGCATTCTCATCCTCTACTATAATAGCCCTATCTAAGCCAATGGAGAAAGCTACACTAGTTCCTCATATATCATCTCCTCCCTAGCATCCTCCAAAATTTCCATCTCAAACATGTCCACTCTATCCTCATTGCACACTGTTAACCTTATCCTTCTTTGTCCTTCTGACTATCGAGGTAGTTCCCTATGTTCTATTTATGGGTACCTCATATTCGAAACTCTTGGTAACAATGCCATATCCTGATAGCCTCTTGGTGTTGGAGATATCCACTCTTCTCATTCTTGTATGGTCCCATCAACCCTTCTGATGTGTACTTGCAACCTTCTTCTTTCACTAGTTCTATGTGCAAACTCTTTTTGTTCAGTTATTGGTTGTGTTTCCTCCCTTTCTATAAATAAATGTGTGAGACCAAAATAAGGTTCCTCCTGTGATGGACTTGGATCATTATGAGCCTCATCTTGAGCTTTCACTCGTCTTCTTTGTTCAATATCTTCTGAAGCAATGAAAAAAAATTATACTTTATAAGACTTCAACCTTGAGCTATTTACAGTGCCGGGTACCTCCGTCCCATTCAATTTCTGCAACCTGACTGCTCCATTTACTCATTACTTCAATAAATTTATAAGGACAAAGCCATAACATCTTCAGCATACCTGTGTTAGGACCCTCCTAACGTAACTCTTAATCATATTATATATTATATTGTATTATAAATGGACACATCCCTTCACCATTCACACCTTTTAGATAAGATGTAAATAGGACAAGGAGGATGCTCCAAAGATCATCCAAGAACATTAATTTATTATATTGTGGGTTTTTGCCTTTCAATACAAACTACAATTCTATTCAAACAGTGATTCTTTTCTGCATTCAATTCAGATTTCAAGTTGCAAGTTCATAACAACTGGATCAGAGCTAAAAAGACCTAAATTTTTTTTCCCCACCCCGCTCTAGTTACTGACAGGCCATTACTCGGCAACGTTTTCTTTTCAACACACATTCTAACCATTACTGACGGAACTGTTACACAGTAGGCCATAGTCGCCAGCAAAGGTAGTATAGAAATTTTTTTTGGACAGCATCATGCATTACCGGAGTTAGAAAACCCCAAAAGTGAGTATAGGCGAGGAAAATATCATTCGGTGTGAACAAAGAGCAGCAAGTATGCAAAATTAAATGCGGTGGAGACAGACAATTTTTTTTGACAAAACTAATTTCTGCATATTCAACTCACTTATAAACCAACCACACCCTAAATGGTCGAGGGAAGACGATCTCAAGACACAACGAAGGAGATTGCGAAGGAGGTTTCAAAAGAAATTATGAAAGAACTCTCGCAGTTTTACAAGGAAATGAGAGACATGATGCAAGGGATGGCATTTTGGAATGACAATTTAGAAGATAAAATCGCTACCAAAATAGCAGACCTAACCATAAACATCACCAACTTGAATACAGATATATCCACTAAATTGGATGCTACAACCCATTCCATGGACTTAGTATAACAAAATTTGATGCTCATGCAAAATGGACAACAGAACACTACGCCACCACAACAAACATTAATAGGGGGACCACATACATCAATCCTTCCCCGTACCACAAAACTAGATTTTCCAAAATTTGATGGAGGTGACCCCACAAATTGGATATATAGGGCAGACCAATATTTTGCCTTATATCAAATTCCAAAGATTCAGAAAGTCCGTATCGCATCATTTCACTTGGAACAAATTGCTACCCAGTGGTATCAATGGTATGAGAAAATAAAAGGTCCGCCCACATGGATCGAATTCACAAAAAACTTAATGTTGTAATTTGGCCCCACTAAATTTGAAGACTTCATAGGAGCCCTCACTAAACTGCGACAAACCTCCACCGTAAGGGAATACCAAGCACAATTTGAGAAATTGGTGAACCTTACAACAGGACTAGATGCATCATTCTTCCAAATTTGTTTCATTAGTGGCCTAAAAGAAGACATTAGAATGGAGGTACAAATACAAAATCCTATCGATATGATGCATGTAGTGGCATTAGCACAAATGATAGAAGAGAAGAACAATAACCAAAGGCGAATAGGAAGAGTTTTTTTAGGAAAAACACCAAATACCTACACCAGCCAAAAACTAAATAAGGTCATGCCAATTAAATGAATTAGCCAAGAAGAGCTAAAAGAAAGACGAGAAAAGGGCCTATGTTTCCACTGCGACAAAAATTTTACCCCCAACCACAAATGCATCTCATCGAAATTATATATTTTGGACACAGTTGATTGCACTCCCAAATAGGAGGATGACATAGAAGTGGAAGTAATAACTGAGGTTGCAAAAGAAAACCAAGAAGATAAAACAGAAATGTCCTTTAACGCATTAGCAGGATACTCGATTCAACAAAAAATGAAGGTAAAAGGGTATTTTAAGAAACAAAACCCTATTGTGCTCTTAGACTCTGGTAGCACTCACAATTTTATAGACCCCATTTTGGCCAAACAAGCTAATTGCTTTATATATCCCCGCAATAACTTCGAAGTCATGATTGGCAATGGAGGAAAAATTGCATGCAAAGGCAAATGCGGGAATATCAAACTCATGATGGGGGAATATAACATGAAAGCAGATATGTATGTACTACCATTAGGAGGATGTGATATTGTTTTGGGAGTACAATGGCTATGAACGCTTAGCAAAATTCAATGGGACTTTGAAGAGTTATGGATGCAATTTATACAAAACAACCAAACATACACAATTCAAGGTTTAAAAATAGGTCCCACACAAATCGTAAGTTCCCATAGAATGGAAAAGATTCTTCGAAAAGGAGGAAGAGGCATGGTTGCCCAAATATTTTCCTTGCAAAACACCACCGAAGAGCAACCAGAGGCACCCGAATTAATAGAACTCCTAGAGAAACATGATAAAATATTCAAAGAACCAGAGGGATTACCTCCACAACGAAGCCATGATCATGCTATTCAATTACTTTCGGGACACCAACCTCCAAATATTAGACCTTACCAATATCCATACTTACAAAAGACAAAAATAGAAAAATTAGTACAAGACCTACTAAGGGCAGGGGTCATTCGACCTAGTAGAAGTCCCTACTCTTCGCTAGTCATACTAGTAAGAAAAAAGGATGGATCATGGCGCCTATGCGTGGATTTTCACGCTCTCAACAAAATAACGATTAAAGACAAATTTACTATTCCAATCATTGATGAACTACTCGATGAACTAAATGGAGCTGCATATTTTTCTAAACTCGATTTACGATCAAGTTACCACCAAATTCGAGTTAAGGAAAGCGATATACCCAAAACTGCTTTTCGCACCCACAAGGGACATTATGAATTCTTGGTGATGCCTTTTGGCCTCACCAAAGCTTCATCCACATTTCAAAGTCTTATGAATAAGGTATTTTCTCCCTTCCTTCGAAAATTTATTTTAGTTTTCTTTGACGATATTTTGATTTACAGCAAGACATGAGAAGAGCACTTAACACATATAGCACAAGCACTCAAAATATTGGAAGAAAATCAATTATACGCAAAGAGATCAAAGTGTTCCTTTGGGAAATAGGAAATTGAATATCTTGGACATATTGTCTCCAAGGAAGGAGTTAAAGTAGACCCCCAAAAAATTGAAGATGTGGAAAATTGGCAAATTCCAAAAACTCTAAAAGGGTTGCATGGGTTCTTAGGATTAACAGGCTATTATCACAAATTTGTTAAAGATTATGGGAAAATAGCAGCACCCTTAACAGCCCTACTTAAAAAGAATGCCTTCATATGGTCTCCAAAAGCGAATGAAGCTTTCATGACTTTGAAAAACGCCATGTGTACCACCCCCGTCCTAGCTATGCCATATTTTTCCAACCATTCATTATTGAAAGCGATGCTTCTGGATTAGGAATGGGAGCGGTGCTCATGCAAAATGAGAAGCCCTTAGCCTTTACTAGTAAAGCATTTTCCAAAAAGAATTTAGCACATTCCACTTATGAAAAAGAAATGTTAGCTATGGTCCATGCTATCCAACATTGGAGACCATACCTTATTGGAAAACATTTCATTATCCGCACCGACCACCATAGCCTAAAATAACTTCTTGAACAATGGATAACCACTCCTGGAACAACAAAAGTGGGTAACAAAACTATTAGGCTATGATTATGAAATCATCTACAAAAAAGGGAAAGATAACATGGTTGCGGATGCACTTTCCAGAAAGTTCGAAGAAACTTCACAATTACATGCTTTTTCCCGCCCCATCCCTACATGGATCGAACAAGTCAAGGATGAATAGTATGCGGACCCTACTATACACACCATAATTCAACAACTACAACAAAATCCCATGAGTAAACCCCACTACTCTTGGCAAGGTAACATGCTCCGTTACAAAGAACGTCTGGTCCTCTCACCTACATCGGTTTATCGTCCAAAGCTTCTACATGAGCTACATGCTACACCTACTGCAGGCCACTCTGGATCCTAAAAACCTACAAAAGAGTGACTAAATCATTTTATTGGCGAGGGATGAAAAATGATATCAAAAAGTTCGTCAATGAATGTGAAACATGCCAAAGAAATAAAGGTGAAACAATAGCAACACCAGGCCTTCTTCAACCTCTACCCATACCAACCAGGACATGGGAGGATATTTCAATGGATTTCATTGAAGGTCTTCCAAAATCCATAGGAAAAATGATGATCCTAGTGGTGGTAGATCGTTTATCTAAATACGCCCATTTTTTTCCAGTAGCTCACCCCTATACCGCTAGTACTATTGCTCAAATCTTCCTTGAAATTTTTTTTAAATTACATGGCATGCCTTCTACTATCGTTAGTGATCGTGATCCCACTTTCACTAGTAATTTTTGGAAGGAATTATTTAAACTCCAAGGTACGCGACTTCGGATGAGCTCCGCTTACCACCCACAAACGGATGGTCAAACTAAAATTGTCAATAAGTGCTTAGAAACCTATCTTCGATGCTTTATTTCCACCAAACCCCTTCACTGGGTTAAATGGCTTCCACTAGCTGAATGGTGGTATAATACCACATATCACACAACCATAAAAATGACCCCTTTTGAAGCATTATATGGCCAATCACCCCCATCTCTAACCTCTTATCTTCTAGGAAGTACAAAAGTACCAGCTGTAGAGATGGAGCTGGTCACTCGAGATAATATCAGTCGCGCTTTGAAGGACAATATACATATCGCTCAACACCGCATGAAGCAACAAGTGAACCAACATCGGACTGAAAGGGTTTTTCAAGAAGGGGATATGGTATTTCTCTGCCTCCAAACATATCGTCAAACTTCATTGAAAATAAAAGGGTCGTAAAAATTAGCACCAAAATTTTATGGCCCTTATAAAATTCTACAGCGTATTGGACCTGTTGCATATAAACTTGAATTACCAGAATCTTCCAAAATCCATCTGGTATTTCATGTTTCTTGTCTTAAAGCCATAATAGGCACTAACATCATTACGCAAACTCAACTTCCAAAATTTTTAGATAATGGAGCTCTTGTGGTTGAACCAAAAGCTATCCTAGACCGACGTATGCGCCGCCTCCATAACCGCACCATCATCGAGGTATTGATTCAATGGAAAGGTCTACCTCCAGAGGATGCTACATGGGAGACGCTCCACCAGATTCAACAACAATTTTTGCAATTCTAGCTTTGAGGACAAAGCTTTTTCAAAGGAGGGTGGCATGTTAGGACCCTCCTAACGTAACTCTTAATCGTATTATATATTATATTGTATTATAAAGGGACACATCCCTTCACCATTCACACCTTTTAGATAAAATGTAAATAGGATAAGGAGGATGCTCCAAAGATCATCCAAGAACATTAATTTATTATATTGTGGGTTTCTGCCTTTCAATACAAACTACGAATCTATTCAAACAATGATTCTTTTCTGCATTCAATTCAGATTTCAAGTTGCAGGTTCATAACAACCTGGCTTTATTTCCCTCTTCCCATTAAACTTTAGAACCAAGTCCCTTGGACTAAGTTCCAACTTCCTCAAATGCTTGTCATGCCACGCATTTCATCTTTTCTAAGTGATCTCAATTGCCCATTATGCCATGACTCTTCTTTCATCTAACTTGGTCAACATCATCAATCGTTCCTCCAAACTTTCTTGATCCCCCAAGTGATCTCTACTGTGACTCTCAAACTTGATATCAAGAACTTGATTGGCACCACTACTTCTTGACCATACATCAATTGGAAAGGTGTATATTCCATTGTTGGTTTAAAAGTTGTTCAGTATGCCCACAAAATGGATGGTAACCTTTCCTCCTAGTATGCTCCCTCTATTCGACAGGTTTTATACAGAGTATATACTAAGACTTTATTGGTTGCTTTCACCTACCCATTTGCTCTAGGGTAGTACGGACTAGACAACAAGTGTAAAATCTTAAAATCTATCATCAACATCTTGATAATCTCATTAAAAAAGTGTCCTCTACGATCACTCGTTATTCATAGCGAAATATCAAATCTTGTGATTACCTACTTGTACAAAAATATCATTGTACTTTTGGCTGAATTATTAGGTAATGCTCTTACTTCTACCCATTTTGTTAGGTATTCCATTACCACTAAGATATATCTACACTTTTGTCTTTGAGATGTATTTAATGGTCCTACAAAGTCCAAGCCCCAATGTTCAAACAACTCCTATGGTTGTTATGGGTGTAAGTGCATAAATTCCCTCTTGATCAGTTTACCTACTCTTTAGCAAGAGCTTTCACATGTTATTTTGCATCATTATATAGTGTGGGCCACCATAGACCTACTAACAACAATTTATGCGCAATTGCATCTGGTCCAATATGTTCCCTGCTAAGCTTGCATGGACTTATTTCAATATCACCTTGACTTCTTCCTCCATTACACATCTATGCAAGATACCATCACTTACCATATTATATAGTAATATTGCTATTATCTAGAAGGGTGCTGACTTCAATATTATTTTCTTCTTTTCAGTTGTCGTCATCTCTTGTGGCAACTCGCTTAAGGATAGATATTGGCCAACCAAATTGTACCATGATGGAACAACGTTGATGGCAAATAATTGTGCATCTAGAAATTCATTAAGAACTCCTATTCCTATCGGCTCCCCTAATCGTATCCGTGACAACTGGTCTACAATCATGTGTTTCTTACCAGGTCTCACCACTACTTGGAATACGAACTCTTGGAGGGTGACGATCCACCTACTAACTCATCCTTGTATTACTGGTTTGTTTATTAAGTACAACATATATAGATGATCAATGTAGAATGCAAAGGGGTTTACTAGTAGGTAATACCTAAACTTTTGAACTGCATATACCATCCCCAAGGCTTCCCTTTCTATTGTACTATAGTTTCTTTCTAGCCTTGACAAAAGGTGACTAGCAAATAAAATTGGTTGATCTAGATTAAACTATCCTTCTTGTGCTAACACACATCCAATTGCAAAATTTGAGGCATCAACATGGACATGGAATTCCTTATCCCAACTAGGAAACACCAAAATCAGACTACTTACTAATTTAGCCTTTAATTCCTTGAAGGCTCCTTGGTGCTTCTTTGTCCATCTGAAAGGAATATTATTTTTCGTCAAAGAATCTAACAGGTAGGATATTTGTAGATTAAAAATACACGCCAAACAAAAATAAATAAAATCACAATGACAGAGTACAGAATAGTTGCACAAAACAAATGATTTCTATTAATCGATGGAGTTTAAAAACTCCTTTTGAGTACAACAGGGCTCGTAACCCTTTATTTGTGATACACAGATTACAAGTTGTGCTAGGGTTCTCCGAAACCCTAGCCGGCACAAATGGGTGGCGCTTCCGAAGAATGTATCTTCAATCCCAACAGAGTGAGTGGGCTTTGTTGTATCCCTTGGCTTGGACCACTCCGACTTAAACAGCTGCTATCAACACACCAGATCTGCCATTAAAAACCTGCACACATTAACACTATCAAGGAGTTAGAAATTAATAAGAGGGCTCCACTGTGTGAGCCCTCAGAAACAATCTAAAACCCTAGAAAAATAGAATGCAGGAATTCAACAACAGATTAATAAAAGAAAAGAAGTTACTTGCTTTAAACTAATTTATACCTGTTCTCTGTTAACGCAGGCTAGACCAGGCGACACACGGAAGTAATGTGGCTATCAAATCGGCTACGGAAGGCGCCCTGGTGCACTCGCTGAACGCCCGCGTGCTTCTGGATTAAGGTTTCAGACGCCGGTCTGAGTTTGTGGCTATGGGTAAACGCCCCGCACTTCCCGTGGGCACTTGGTAAGGGTAAACGCCCGCGGGCACTTGCGACAAGAATGGGGGATTCTGAAGAATGCTGCAGAAGAGATGGCGGCGAAAGCAGCGACAGAAGCGGCGATGGATGCGGCGAAAAGGTGCGGCGATGGATGGCTGAAGAGATGGATGAAATAGAAGAGATAGGTCCAAAGATAGCAAGATAGAAATACCAAGATAGAAGTAGAAAAGAGATAGGGTTTGAGCCATCAAAGTGACTCAATTTATAATCTACTCTTAGGGCACACTTTAGGGTTTTAACGACACTTTGAACGTGTGGCTAAGATTAAAGTGGATCCAAGGGTAGAGAATAAATCTAGGTTGTGAAACGGATTAAGATGGATGGACGGATGAGATTAAATGAAGGATGGACGGCTCAGATTAAATCACTTAAACTATTATTTAAATATATATATTAAAATATATTAAAATATTAAAATATATATATAAATATTAATTTAAATAAATTTGGGGATGAAAAATGGCGGGAAAGGTGAAATTGGGCCAAATAATGGCGGGAAAGTGTGGATTTGGGCCAAATAATGGCGGGAAAGGTGGATGACTGACACGTGGCTGACAGGAAGGTATAGATGACTTGCAAGTGGCTGGATTTTGGTGTCTACAGATGCCCCTTTTTGAGCTGCTTTGTGTGAAGACACAATGCAGCACAAAAACTTAAGACACCTGAAAAGCTGGATCAGACGCAACTCTCTCTCAAGACTAAAGCACAACTTTGAAGACCAAAGAATAAAAGAATATTTAAAATTTATCAGCTTACCCCCTCAATTGGCGAGCGAGAATGGTTCTCACAAGCCAATTGGAAGAAATTCGGAAGAAAATGAACCGTTTTTGCCCCAACGGTGAAAAAAAGGGGTTGGTGTATGAACCATCTGTTTATGTCCCAACAAAAAAGGGGTTGGTGTACAAACCAGAAAAGAATATGATTGAAGACGATATGAGTGATGTGAAAGATGGACCGTTTTCTGCCTCAACGGTTATAAAGGGATTTTTGCCAAATTGTAAATTCCATGATCATGTAAGATGAATTCCACTATAGGAAAATTAGAAATTGATAACGGATGCCCCAACTCCTGTGGGTGAATCCATACTGTTGATGAAATTGCCTTGTTGGCGCCATTGATATGCAGAGATGAAAGATGCATGAAAGAGTCCAGAACTCAGAGATGCTCCTAGTGACTGTATGGATAATTCCTCGGGTCGGAACCAATCAACCTAGGTAGCCTCAATCTCTAGCAAGACTCAAAATAATGATGATATTAAAGATTGTCCATGTTTAAGGCCCCATGAACTAGGCCATCAATGACAAGCTGTTGAGCAAATTAATCTTGGTATGAGGTCACTTGAAAAGTAGAATACCCAAAATTGATTTCCAATTTTCAAACGGTGAAATAATTGATGATGATAAATGGTAAGTGTCCTTATGGTGGTTTAATCCTCTTACCGAATTGCATGGATTCAAATCGCTGCAATCGCCAAGGTGATAGAATATACCACTAGATACGAGGTTTACTTTAATTTGATTTGGCAAAAATATGCATGATGAAAGAAGAATGAATGAAATTGACGATAGATCAGAAGAATTGATGAATGTGGTTAATTTTGTGAAGGTTTTGAATATTTTTAACCCAATTTGTAAAACAATGATGAATGATGCGCTTTTTGAGCGAAATGACAAAATTTGTGTCCAAAACTGTTGTAACCTTCACAAAATGTTTTATTATGATAAGAAGAATGGATGAATGCAATTTGATGAAATTTGGAGGAGGTAAGCTTCAATTTTGCAAGTTTTGTTCCTTTATTCAATACTGACACCAAACGCCGGTGTGCATTTGGGGGTGGCAGAGACGCCCGTCGGTGTTTGAAGGCGCTCTGCAAACGCAGCACTACGTCTGAATGCGCCATGAAATGCCCCACTACATTTCAGGGCGCCAAAACCAGCTATTTAAACAGTTTCAACGAGAATTTCGCTCATTTGTGCGTTCGAGCTTGAGAGAAGTGCGTCTGAGGGAGTGGAGTGAAGTGGAGTGAAAGGTTGTGTGGGAGAGTGAAGCACGCGGGAGCTATGGCGGAGATGGGAGCGGACGCGCCAGTGCAGCCAGCTGAGGTATTTGTTCATTTAAGCAAGTACTTATTATGTGTTTTTTTTTTTTTTTTTTTTGGAAAAATTTGTAACAAATTTTTGTTTTGTTGTTTTGCAGCTTAGGGTGTTAGAGGCACGACACCGATTCTCCCCTATCATTCCGGGGATGAGGAGGTCGTTGTCCCAAGAGACCGGGAGATATTGGAGGCAATGGGCTAGCGGGAGCCCGGTTGGAGGTAGTTCGGGGCACACCACTAGGTCTAGGGCTCCTACTAGGTCTCAGGGGTCCTCTTTTGATGGTTAGCTTAGTGCTTAGATGCACTCTTTATGAGCCTTGGTGCTCTATTGTATATTGTAGCCTTTTGGCATTCATTGTACAGTTTGACCTTTATACATATATATATACATGGCTTTTATTTATTTGGTGTTTTACTCTCTTTTGTGTGAATGCCTATGTTTTTGTGATGCATGTTTTTATATGTTTTAATGTTTTTGATGCATATGTGATGGAATGGAATGCAAACTTATAGATGATTAATGCGAGACTAAGTAAATGAAATATGCACTAAGAAGCACTCATACTTTTAGATAGTTAGATTTAGCCAACTTGTTATCATAATTGTTTAATCGGGGGCACCGAACTTGGTGGCTTGTGAATGGATGACGTATGGAATGACATGAATATGGAAGAAGATATGGAGGGTGATATGGAGGATGATATGGAGGAAGACTATTTTACAAAGACTCAAACATGCTAGTGGTATCAAACAAACTTACTAATACTGCCTAATTCAACTAGGACCAAATGTGTGTGCATGCGAGTTCATTAACCAAATCAGAAGCATGGTAGTGACTCTAGGCAATCAAAAACCTGTGTGTGTGCAAGTGTGTTCATTAACCTCATCTTGCATAAATTAGGTAACCCTGTTATGGAGAAGACCCCGAAGCTAGTTTGTCCGTATGAGCATTCGGAGGTCTCTTTTTGAGGAGAGACATGTCGCCACGCAATGAGTATACTCCACCGCCAGTCAAGCGTCTATAGCCCCGGTGAAGGTTAACTCCATAGTCCATGTTGTTTTTGACCTTTGTAAGCCTTGGGGATGACTACCTATCCGTCCGATCTGGACAAGTAGTACGATCCTTACAACTTATTTGGGATCGAGTGGTGTGTGAAAAATGTTCATTTCCTTAGAGCTTTGGGGAATCGGATTCTCAACCGAAGTATGATGAGAATTTTACCCTATCCTTACTACTCTGTTTATATTTATATTTTGTGATTGCTTGTGATAGTGGTAAGAACCACTGTTTTATGGACTATGTTTGCATGATAGGACAAACGAGGATTACCCTTTTCACTTCAAGGCACAACCCAAGGATGGTGTTATCTCTCTTTGACACAAGATGTTTTTAAGATGTGAAAATGTGATAGGTTCAAGACCGCTTTTGAAATCATTTCCCAATACTCAAGATTTTATTTAGTGTAATTTGTGATATGGCCCTAGAGAACTTTGACATGCATTTCAAAGTTTGCTTAAAACACTAGGAATGGCTGAGTGACTGAAAACATTTTGGCAATGTAAATATGTGCAAATGGAAAATGGGTGTACGAATGACAATTCGGTTTGATGGATTTTATGAAGGTGCCCCTGATTAAGGCAACATGACTTTTGCTTGACCAAATTTTATATCCAAAAGATAGAATGGTCTCTAACATGATATGCAACTATGGCTGAAAATGAAATGTTATGGTTTTCAATGAGATGTATGCACATGAAATGCAATGTTTTTGAATGAGATGTATGCAACTAACAATGAAATGCAAATTCTTTTTATTTTATTTGTTTTTTTTTTTTTTTTTTTTTTTTTTGTTGTACAAGCCATGTATATATGTACATATAAAATTCAAACTATGCGTAGAATGCCCTCAAGTGTATAACATTAAGTGGTTCGGGTTCTTCCTCTCCCTCTAAACTGGCAAGTCTATAAGTTCCATTACCCACTCTTTCAGGTGACCATATATGGACCTAACCAATTAGCCGCGAATTTATCTCGAAGATGCGGCAATGCATTGGTGTTTTGTTGATTCTCTTTAAGGACAAGATCCCCTACTTGAAATTCTCTTAGATGAACTTTGGCATTGTAAGCACGTTTCAATCGGTCTTGATAAACTCGCAAATGCTCTAAAGCATTGATTCGTTTTTCATCTATGAGTGTGAGTTGATCAAGACGTGCTTGTCTAGCAGTATCATCATCGATAAATTCCTGCAAAGAAATTCGCAAGGAAGGGATCTCGAGCTCAAGAGGCATGATTGCTTCAGCTCCATAGACCAAAGAAAATGGCGTTGCCCCAATGGGAGTTCTGATGCTTGTTCTGTAAGCCCATAATGCCAAGGGGATTTGTGTATGCCAATCTTTATGATTTTCTTTAACAAGTTTCTTAAGAATAGCAATTATGGTCTTATTGGAAGCTTCCACTTGTCCATTGGCTTGTGGGTAGTAAGGAGTTGAGAAACTATGTTGGATATTATACTTTTCGCAAAGAGCTCGAACATCCTTATTCTTAAAAGACTTGCCGTTATCAAAAATGATTTTAGAGGGAATACCAAAACGACAAATGATATGGTGAAGTATAAACTCCACAATTCTAGGACCTATCGTACTGGTTAGAGGAATAGCTTCAACCCACTTTGTGAAGTATTCGATGGTTGTAATGATGAAAGTATGTCTGTCCTGAAGAGGCAGGTGAAATCTTGCCAATTAAATCGAGACCCCATTGTGAGAAGGGCCAAAGGCTTTGGATGGGCTGTAAAGCTTGTGATGGTATATGGGTTAAATTAGCGTGTTCTTGACACTTTTTACATTGTTTAACATATTTGCAACAATCTTGTTCCATAGTGGGCCAATAATACCCCATACGTAAAATACGCTTCGCAATGGCCATTCCACTAAAATGACCACCACAAGTACCATCATGGGCTTCAAGCAATAGCTCTATGTGTTTCACCTGCTTCTAGACAATGGAGGAGTACTCCATCATATCCACGTTTATACAACACATCTCCCAAAAGAACAAAACGAGCTGCCTTTTGCTTAAAACAGTGGTGGGCAGTTCGAGACAAATCATATGGGAGTGTTCCAAACTTGAGGAAGGCTACTATCTCACTAGACCAAGGCTCATATGGATCCGAATGGATAAAGCAAACATCTTTTTCATCCTTAGACTCAAGCACGGACAATTGCAGACTTAGAGATTGTGGAAATGATTAGGGGTTGTACCTCTCCAAGGGAGTCCTTTGGAATCAATGATCCAAGAGAGGCCATGGCATCCGCAAATCTATTAGTCGAACGAGGCAAACTAGTGATCTCATACCAATCAAACTTAGAGAGCAACTTCATTGCTACATCATGATAAAGCTTAATGGTAGGTTCTTTGGCTTGGTATTCTCCTGTAATTTGTTTAACCACGAGTTGAGAATCCCCAAATATCCGAATACGCTTAATGCTCATAGCTATGGCTGATTGAAGACCTAAAATTAAGGCTTCATACTCTGCTGTATTATTGGTGCATTGGAAGTCTAGTTTGAATGATAAAGGGATGGGAATCCCTTGAGGTGTATGAAACACAACTCCAGGCACCTTGACCTTTCGCGCACTTAGAGCCATCAAAGAATAGCGTGATGTCAACATCTTCCTCCGGAATGATGTCCTCTTCTTGTTCGGTGATAGCAAATACCGAATCATCCGGGAGCTCAATAATCAAAGGATGATCACTAGGTAGTGGAGCTTCCGCAAGTTGATCGGCTATAACTTGACCTTTAACAGATTTTTGGCTAATGAATTCAAGATCGAATTCGGTAAGCAACATTATCCATTTAGCGGTACGAGTGTTATTATAAGTGCGAGACATCATATAACGCAGAGGGTTTTCTCTAGCTATGACATATGTTGTATGGCTAAGCATATAATGACGAAGTTTCTTAGTGGCAAAAACCACTGCTAAGCACAACTTTTCCACATAAGCATATCGGGTTTCATAGCTTACCAATGTTCGACTAATATAATAGACAGCTTGCTCACGATTTTGTTCATTCTTTTGTGCAAGCATTGTCCCTAAGGCAAAGTCTGTTGCTGAGATATAAAGATTGAAAGGGACCCCTGGACGAGGCGGAGCTAAGACTGGCGGAGATGCTAAGTACTGCTTGATGTCATCAAAGGCTTTCTGACACTCATCTGTCCATGAAAATTGTACCCCCTTTTGTAGTAGGTGGCAAAATGGCCTACATTTATCGGAAAGTTGTGCAATAAAGCGACGGATTGAATTAATCTTTCCTTGCAAACTACGCAACTCCTTCAAATTAGTTGGGGGACACATTTCCATAATGGCTTTGACCTTGTTTGGGTCCACCTCAATACCTCGTTTAGAGATAATAAAACCTAGGAGTTTGCCCGAGGTAACACCAAAGACACATTTCTTAGGCTTATCTGGATCATATGGATTATGGAGCGGGGTGAATAAGTCTTCGAAATTCATTGTCGACTTATGGAAGAAAGGATGGGCGGAATGGAAGGGAAAACCGGTGAAGACCTCGGAAGACCTGAGATGCAAAACAACATAGTTTTTCAGTTTTTTTTTTTTTTTTTTTTTTTTTTTTTTTTTTTGTAGTGGTGAAAACCACTATTTTAGTATATACATATAATACAGGTTTGGATTATGGCTTATGGATGTGGCGGAGGGGGTGGTTCACCTCGTTCTTGTGGAAGAAGCAAGCGAAAGATGGCTTCTTGGAGAGGGAACAATTGGAGATAAAACTCGTCTTGTTCAGTGAGGGGAACAATGGGCGCCGACTCTTCTTCAGATTCATCACCATTTGACATGACGTCAAATTCTTCATAGGCTTCATCTTCGGATTCGTCGGGGTGGAGGATTTCTTCTTCGAAATTAAGATTAATGCTTTGAAAAGCTCGTTCAAAAGAAGAAAGGGATGGAAGTGGTTGGTAGCCCGGACCAAAACGCTCGGTGGGTCTCCCGGTATGGCATATCGATGCGTTCGAGTTACCCCTTGCTCGTATCGACCTAGGCCAAATTGCTGCCAATTATGTCCGTGGAAATAGCGAGAGGGAAAACCCTCCATCCTTTCGATATTGGCGGGGACTGGATGCTTAGGTTCTAGTATGGTGGTAGGACTAGAAGATGACTCTATTCCCCCATATACAAAATTAATGGAATTTGGCATAGAACCCATGTTATAAACCGATCCAATGGATAAATGTTGGTCATGTGGACGACCAAAATCTTTAACTGTTTGCACATTGAACGGTGTGATGTGGACATCTTGGATGGCATACTCACCAATACCTGCATCAATGAGATGGACCTTGACTTGGGAGGGAGATGGACTAGATGATGGAATAGAAGAATGTGGGATAGAAGAATTGGAAGGATTTGGTTGGGTTGATGCTTCACTAACTTGTGAAACATCAGCTGGTGATGGTTGGGAAGATGGAGGAATAATAGGTGATGTTGAAGAAGGTGTAGAAGAAGGGGGTAATGACGTGGAAAGAGATGATTGGTCATGGCCACATGTGCATGTGGTCACTGATGAAGAAGAAGGAAGATTAGGAGATGAAGAAAGTGGTGAATGAGATGGAATAGCGGAAGAGGAAGATGGTTGCGATATGATGGGTAGCTCCTCGGGAATGGGAGCTTTAGAAGAAGATGGTATAGAAGAAGTAGATGGGGTCAAGAAAAGATGAGTGGATGGCAACACAATCTCATAAGGATTTGAGACATAGTTGCAATGTTTGAAGGGTTCAATGTCAGCAGGTACACAATGAACTTGTCCCTCATATACATACTTCAGACATTGATGCAAGTATAGAAGGGACACATCTCATCTCCCTAAGCCAAGGCCGTCCAAGCAATACATTGTATGCCATGGACCCTTCCAAGATGTGAAACAAGGTATGCAAAGTTCGGGCCCCTACCTCAATGGGCAAGATAACCGTGCCAACCGTGGAAGATAAAGCATCATTGAATGCTTTAAGAGTAAAAGTCGACTTTGTGATAAGGGATGGCGACAACTTTAGATGACTCAACGCCGATGTTGTAATGATATTGATTGAGGAACCGGTGTCAATTAAGACTCTCTTGAATGGCTTGTGATCGATCTTGGCCATGATATGCAGTGGAGGATCTATACTTTCGTTGACATAGGTTTGATTTCAAAATCATAGAAAGTGATGGAGGGCTCCATGCATGTTTGAATACTCCCCACAAAGTTGTTGAAGGCATTAGTATCTTGAGTTTGAAGCTCGATTGACTTTAATATTTCCATTAATGCCTCTCTATGCGGGGGAGATTGTTGAATGAGGTCATAGATCGATAACTTGGCAGAAGCCATTTTTAAACTGGTAGTTAACCGGCTACTCAATGACATGATGGGTCGTTGGCATTGAGTAGAATGATTTAGCGGTTGTTGAGAAGTACTAGCACGTCGTTGGGTCATTGTTACCTGAGGTGGACTGGGGGTTTGTACAGTGGTAGTGGTTCAGCCTGATTTGGTTGGTTCGCCCTTTGACCCCGGGTTACTACGTTAATAGTACCCACAAAACCTTGGTATTGTTGTACATGGTTGACTTGATTAGGAGGAGTTACCTGAGTTACTCCCCCTGAAGTTGTTGGAGCTTCCTCCCGATGTGGAAGGGGTGTTTGAAATACACCAAGATTTTGATTTTGTTGGGCTAAGGGGCTATCCAATTTAATGGCTCCAATCTCAATAAGATCTTGGATCACATGTTTGAAAGCTGTACAATTATTGATATCGTGCCCATTTTGCCTATGATAAGGACAAAATAGGTACTCCTTGTAATACTTCCCCCTTCTAGATGGGTCTAAAGGTTTAAACTCAGGTAAAGTTAACTGATTTGTGCTATATAACTTGTTGAATATGACCGCATATGGTTCATCTAAAGGTGTGAACTGTCGCTTGGGACGATTGTTTTGCCAAGGTCGAGTTTCCATGGTTGGCCCGATGATTGGGAGTGGTTGAGGGTTGAGGAGGGGCGGGTACCGCATGATAAGCAATTGGTTGCGGTTGACTTTGCATTACTTGTTGTTGTTGAGCCATTACGGGCTGGCTCGCCACCACTTGATTAACTTGGTTAACATTTGAGGTTGTACTAGCTTGTGCTTGTTTGTTTTGGCCATAATTATTATTTCGTTGTTGGCCCTTTTGTTGCCATTCTTTTCTACGGGGTTTTAAAACACCCTCTTGGACTTTAATGTCTTCTATGATACTTGCTTGGGCCAAAGCCTCTTCAAAAGTCCTGTATTGTTGTAATTGGAGTAACCAAGAGATAGGTTTTAGACAACTCAGGGTGAACATTTTGGTTAACTCCTCCATTGGTAGGGAGAATGGCAGTTTATTAATGATAGCCCTCCAACGGTTTCCAAAGTCATAAACCAGTCTCATCGTCATGTTGCTTGAGCTTGTATAAGTCGGACAATGAGACTTTCCTTTGTACATTTAGGGAGAATCGTTCTAAAAATAGATTAATCAATTGCTCGTAAGCATAAATGCTATGGTGAGCTAAATGATTGTACCATTGTACAACATCTCCTCCTAATGTCTGAGGAAAAGTTCTGAGCATAAGAGCATCATTATTTTGGATTCTAAAGCAGGCATGCATGAATGAGCTCACATGTTCATGAGGATCCTCAGTTCCTCAAAATTTGTCAAACTTCGGTAATGTGAAATCAGTCGGATATGGCGGTGAAGGTACCGAAGGATGAATTGGTTGATTGATCAATGACCTTAGCGTAGGTTTCTGACTAGATGAGCCAGGCATGTTGAGCATAAGGTTGTCAATCTGTTGTTGCATAGCATGGAGTCGAGAATCTTCATGAAAATTTTGATTTGTTTGATGATTATGATGATGCAATGGAGGAGTGGAAAAATGATGAGATGGGATGAAATTGCCTGGATTAGGCGGTGTGGAATGGACAGGTTGTTGGTATGGATGATACCGGAAAGAAGGTGATTGGGGTGGATGATGAACTGGACTAGGTTGGGAGAAAGGTGGGGTAGGAATGGACACCACCGAAGATTGGGGTACCCAGTGTGGGGCTCGAGCTAAGAAAAGTCGGGTCGGGTAGAAATTGGTTGGGGTGTAGGATTTACTACGACAGGTGGTTGAGCATTTTGTTGCTTGTTGTTGCAGAAGCAACTTGTCGAGGTACTCCCTAACCTTATTAATCTCTAACCCAAGGGAGGTGGGATGATTGGATGAAGGTGGAGGGCAGGCTGCCATGGTAGTCACGGAGATCGCATAGCAGGGGAGGGCAATGAAGGTGGCTGAAGTAGGCGGTACCTGGGAAGAAACAATAGATTGTGCCCCAGGTAGGGTGAAACCATAAATGGTTTGGGAAGAAGAGGGTTGAAATTGGTCATGGCTAGAGGAGGTTCCACCAACCTCATAGAGAGAATTGGTGTACACCCGGGTAAATGGAGGAGAAAGTGGTCGGGAAGACACTACATTTGTCTCCAAAGGAGGACAATTGAGCATCTGGGAAGATGTTGGAGATGAAGCCGGCTGAGCAGATACAACATTAGCCTCAAAAAAAGGGTTAGTGTAGACCTGAGTGAAACCAGCGGGTATGGTTGATGCAATATCCTCGCTGAAAAATAGAATCTTGCATAGGGGAATCTTGGATTGGCTCAAGGACATAACCAGTGCCATCTCTTAAGTGAGTTTGCACTTGGGCCATATCAATGTGGGTAATATGATAGGAATTGTCTTCCTCCATGGGCATGGCCATGCGATAGATGGTAGAAGGACGTGAAAGACCTACAGGCGAACCTCGCTCGAAATTCACTAGGATAAGTGGCCATGTTGGTGGTGGGGATGTTCTGTGAATTACCCATTTGATTATTTAGATTTAACATTTTAGATTGATTCCTTGTTAAGACCATAGAGCAATAAATCTAAACAAATTCAGAAAAGAAGAATGCAAAACTAGAATGATAAATTTACACTAAAGAAATTATCAGAAAATAGTCACAACCTAGGTTTCAACCAATGTGTCTTACCTTGCGGTTAATTAATTATTTTCTGATCTTAATCTGTAGTAAATTTTAAGTGTCCGGTTTATGAGTTTTGCATGTGATCTAATCTTGAATTATTCACAAAAAAGGTAAAAACTATGGCTAGGAAAGGACAACGAGATTCTTACTGGTGATGAAATCCAAGCAAGTTTGCTCGGGGGTGACCTATGGTGTCTAAGGCGAAATTTTAATGGATGGAGATGAATTCCACCGTCACTAAACTTCAAGCAATACCTGGTGATGAAATCCAGATATTACTGTTTTAAATGCAATATGAAATGCAGTGAATTTTATTTTAAGTGTTTTAGTTGTCTAATGTATACATACAAAGCTATAAATCAAAAGTTCTAATGATCTAAGCAAGAGGCTACTGAAAACATGCCATTTCCTCCGAAGAAGTGGAGTACACCGTTTAAAACCCCCTGCCTACCAATGATATCAGATATCAAAGGAGCAACCGGAAGGTTCATCCACTTCTCTACCTGGAATCACCCAATGGCAGGAGTACTATTGACATCCAATCAATAGTCCTACTTAGATAACTAAAACAAATAATTTGTAGCTATTCTAATATGCAAACTAGGTATGCAAAAATTTTTTTTTTATGCAAGCAACAATCAATAATGCAATGCAAAGAAAAATGTAATTAAAAATAACTGTTCTTTTCAAGATTACTTAGTTTTTGTTCATTTTAAAGTAATGATCCGAAAAAGAAACAAAATACGGCAGAAAAACCAAAAGCGTAAAAAGTACAGCACTTACTTGGAAGCCTACGCTTTCTCTGTGAAACTGCCTTCAAACGCCCAAGGGAGTCTGCACAGGCTGAAACGCACCTCTGCGTTTCGGATTGGACTTCCAGACGCCGCTCTGCGTCTGCTGCATTTTTTGCAAGCTCAGAAACCCTAGTTCGCTGGAACAACGAATTTCATGATTTCTGGAACCTGCAAAATAAAACAGAAAACAGGAATAGATTAGTAAAGCAAGTATTAAAAACATGAAACCCTAGGGGGTCCCACCGTGATCGCCATTTGTAGACTAAAGATACAACGCCAAACAAAAATAAATAAAATCACAATAACAGAATACAGAGCAGTTGTACAAAACAAACGATTTTTATTTATCAATGGAGTTTAAAAACTCCTTTTGAGTACAACAGGGCCTGTAACCCTTTTTGTGATACAAAATTACAAGTTGTGCTAGGGTTCTCCGAAACCCTAGCCGGCACAAATGGTGGCGCTTTCGAAGAATGTATCCTTAATCCCAACAGAGTGAGTGGGCTTTGTTGTATCCCTTGGCTCGGACCACTCCAGCTTAAACACTGTCATCAATAAACCAGATCTGCCATTAAAAACCTGCACACATTAACACTATCAAGGAGTTAGAAATTAATAAGAGGGCTCCACTGTGTGAGCCCTCAGAAACAATCTAAAACCCTAGAAAAATAGAATGCAAGAATTCAACAACAGATTAATAAAAGAAAAGAAGTTACTTGCTTTAAACTAATTTATACCTATTCTCGTTAACGCGGCTAGACCAGGCGGCACCGGGAAGTAATGTGGCTGTCAAATCGGCCGTGAAGGCACCCTGGTGCACTCGCTGAACGCCCGCGTGCTTCGGATCAAGGTTTCAGACGCCGGTCCGAGTCCTGGTCTTCCCTGGGGGGTAAACGCCCGCGGGCACTTGCGACAAGAATGGGGGATTCTACAGAATGTTGCAGAAGAGATGGCGGTGAAAGCAACAGAAGCGGCGATGGATGCGACGAAAAGGGGCGGCGATGGATGGCTGAAGAGATGGATGAAATAGAAGAGATAGGTCCAAAGATAGCAAAGATAGCAAAGATACAAGATAGAAGTAGAAAAGAGATAGGGTTTGAGCCATCAAGGTGACTCAATTTATAATCTACTCTTAGGGCACACTTTAGGGTTTTAACGACACTTTGAACGTGTGGCTAAGATTAAAGTGGATCCAAGGGTAGAGAATAAATCTAGGTTGTGAAACGGATTAAGATGGATGGACGGATGAGATTAAATGAAGGATGGACGGCTCAGATTAAATCACTTAAACTTTATTTATATATATATATTAAAATATTAAAATATATATATAAATATTAATTTAAATAAATTTGGGGATGAAAAATGGCGGGAAAGGTGAAATTGGGCCAAATAATGGCGGGAAAGTGTGGATTTGGGCCAAATAATGGCGGGAAAGGTGGATGACCGACACGTGGCTGACAGGAAGGTATAGATGACTTGCAAGTGGCTGGATTTTGGTGTCTACAGATACATGGGCATATTTTTTGATAAATATTCAGTAATATCCTATAAAACCAAGGAAGGTTTTGAGTGAACTCACATCAAAGGGTTATTCCATGTGCAATATCACACGAATTTTATCAAGATTTGTCTTCAATCCTTCACTGCACACAATGTGTCCTAAAAATTTCCCATATGGTACCATCAGATAAAATTTTGTTGGGTTTAATGATATATGTGCATTTCTACACCTACTCATACATTCACTAAGGGTAGGAAGATGTTCCTTGATCTTCCCATACATGGACCAATCATCCAAAAATGCTTTGAAGTTCCTCGTTTCCAGCTGATCAAATATATACAATATGATACGCTAAAATGTAGTTGAGGCTTTACAAAGCTCAAATGGCATTTGATTATATGTGTAGATGACATTCTCCATAATAAGTGTGGTCTTAAGCTTATCCTCCTTGGTGATGCTAATTTGGTTGTATCCTAAGAATCCATCCAGAAATGAATATATCTCATGTCCTGCAACTTCTTCCAAGATAGAATCTATGAAGGGAATGGAGAATGGATCCTTAATGGTCACTGCGTTTAAACTCCTCAAGTCTACGCATATTCTAATATTATCCACTTACTTCTTCAAGGTGATCACTATAGGTGAAACCCATTCACTGTTTGTCACCCTAAATAAGATTTCTGCTTCCAACATATTTTCTATATCCGTGTTTACTAATGTCGCATACTTTGGGTTCATTCTATATGGACTTCTACTTACAAGTTGAGCATCAAGTATTAGTGTGATCTTATGGAAACATAATTTTGGTGGGATTCCTTTCAAATCCTTATATGTCCATGCAAAGACATCCTTGTACTCCAAGAATATCTTGAAAGTTGTTGCCTTCAATACTAGATTCCAATCATCACCACAATGGACCATCCTAGGTTCCTCCTTCATTCCTATATTGATGTCCACTATCTTAGGTCCTTCATACTTGATATTTTATGGCTCACTCATAACTTTCATTACATTCTTAAGATGTGTCGGTCTTGTATCAATCTCTGCATATCCTACTATATACTCCGCAAAGCTTTTTGAAAATGTCCACTTCTCTTCTGTTTCCTTAGTTTCTTTACTGACTTTTGGTTTATCTTGTTTTTCTTTGATCTCCTCTGACTCAATACAGAGGCAGTCAAGCTGAAACATTTCGTACTCCTCAATTTGCCAATGAAGCAGTCCATTATCAGATCGAGCTTCATATTCACTACATTCATATAGGTACAACATTCCCTCTTCATCAGGTTCATGCCCTTCCTCCCATGAGGAGTCTTTTGACTTATTAGTTTTAGCTACATCTTCACTAAATCTTTGATTAGCTAGATTAATCATGTATTTATATTTTCTTTTATTAAAAGTGATCTGATTCTTTCCCCAATTATGATTAACTTTGGCTACTCGTAGCCAGCCTCTCCCTAATAGAGCATTGTATGCAGGTTTCTGCATTGTAATCACAACAAATTCCAAGATAAATGTTTGTTTAGCTATAATTATTATGATGTTAAGACTCCCTTTATTTCAATACCATTTTGGTCAGCCCCGTATAACCGAAAGCTCAATGCCTATAATTATGGAGCACATAGTTCTAACCAAGTTCTCTCAGATAAAACATTGACATTGCATCCTCCATCCATGATAACTTGTGTCTATTTATGTCCTAAGATCTCCATATGCAGTAATGTAGGTTTCTTTCCCACATCAATCATCAATACCGTAGGATCCATAAATTGATATTTTTTCTCTTCTTCTTGGATTGGTTGGCTCTATACCTCCATCACCTTCTGTGGTTGTAATTCTTCCATAATTACCTTCTGCAATTTTGGGATAGCTTCTAGCAAGTCAGATACTTTAAGTTCCACTGTGGTATCCAAAACTTGTGCTACCAAATTTTTCACAACTATCTCTTGATCTGATGGTTTTCTCAATTCCTTTCCTGTTCTTGATTTTGTTGGTTTACCTTTCTTAGCTTCTTGCAATATTTTTTGTACTACTTGCCAGCGTTGCTTTTCTTTTGCTAGATTTGGATATTTATCCTTTTTAGCCTGATTCCTTATCATAGCTAAAACTTCCTGAGTTTCCTCCTTAACTTGAGGAACTTCAATGTCCAAATAACTAACATTCTACAAGTTACTTGAACTCGTCTGCTTTGGAAAATTCTCTTCTTTATGGTTCCACGAACCACACCATATACACGTGTGTAATGCTTGTTTACAGTGTCCCTTCTGTCAGAGGTGCAAGACAATTTTTTGCAAAATATCCCCACTCTTGGTAATTGCGACATTGTATGACCGGCCTGCCTTCCAAGTCATACTGTAAATTACTTTGTCCTCCTTGTTGATTACCTTGGTTTTTTCTCCCACCTCGTCTACTATTTCTATAACTGCCACTTGTTGCTTGTTGCCCACCTCCTTGGACCTTTGGTTTATATTCTTGCTCCTGGATTGACAGTACCTATGGGCGTAATCTTGCATTATAGGGACAAGTCATTGACTCATGCTCCATCATGTTATAAATATGGCAATAGTCGTTCTTCAGATACTTCATATTTGTATGTCCCTCTGTTTTGCATTCTGTGCACCATAACTCATTCCTATTCGGCTTGATCTTTTGTTATTTTATAATATTATCAAACTCTTTGTAGAATGATGCTACCATCCTCTTTATAGTATCATCTTCTTCACTATCTGAATCCCTCGACTTGGGATGAGATAATATTCCCTTGTACATTTGTTTTGATTCGCTCTCAAAGTTCTTTGCCTGTTTAAGCACTTCCTCATATGTTTAGGATGGTATTGCCTTCATATTTTTCTTATATTTTGGTAGTAACCCATCTACAAACCATAATTTTACTAAAATATCTGCCAATGGCATCTGCATCTTATCAACTAATTACTTCAGTTGAAAGTTGTAGGATTTCACATCCTCATCAACTTTCTATTTTATCACGTAAATCTCGGTAACAATGTCTCCATCATCTTTTAAAGTTCAAAATTCTTCTATGAACTCTTTTATCTAATTTCAAGTCTAAAAATCAACATTATTTTCTCTCTTTAGGTACCAATCTATTGCCAATCCTCTAAAGGTAGTAGGAAATAGGATTACCCAATACTTTGGTCTGTCTACACCATTTGATCTCCAAATGGTTATGTAAGTCCCTATATGCCATGTGGGGTCTTTCTTACCCTCACCTGAGAATGGTGGACATATTTTTTTGGCTGCTCTGTTAGCCATATTAGGAGAGACATCACTCTCACTTGAGGTGTCTCATGGAATCTCTATCGAATTCCTCCTTGGGGGTGTCTTACTCCCATTGTCATTATAAGTTTTAATTCAAGGTATCTTGTTTTGTCCCACCACTTGGTGACCAAATTATTGTACATATTCACTTTGTGATCTCCTTCGTTGGTGTGATGGATATGGTCTTGGTCTGTCCTCTTGAGTCCTCGCATCTTGTTGCTCTAGTGCCTGACTCCTAACCTCTGCACCCCCTTGCAACCCTTCTATCACTTCCTCAGGCCTTACCATCCAATATCCATCATCTTGCACTTTTTCTTTGTCAATATTCTCCTCTATGCTTGGTGGTTCTATATCCTCATCTTCTGTCTCAACAAACAACGCCTCAAAGTCTCCTTCGGATGTCCAAACTTGCTCTATATTTGGTTTGTGCATACTTTGATTTGAGTTACTCGTGTTTACTCTTTGATCAATCCTTGTGCTTCTTCTTACTAGAATGTTTTCTCATGATTCTCGTCTCCCACGACTTTGTGTACTGGTGTCCATCATAAAAAATCACCTTTAGTGTCAGTATTCAATTTTTTTCAAATTTGACCCGTTTTAACAAAAAAATGCTAGATTCGATAAGAAAATGGCAACAAATATAGCATAGTGGTGGATTATTCCCAGTAGGAAGGTGTTTTCCAAAGTTTAGAATTATTATTAGGCTAAACCCAACTCACTTACCAAATCATACGGTCTCATGCTCACTCAAACTACCCTTGTACGAACTGTAATCTCCTTGTACGACCCTTAATTACCTACAATGTACGATCTCAAATCGTACAGTGTCAAAGATGGCACGATATTACAGTTAAAAAATTTGACAAATACTTTTTTGGAGGCTGTTGTACATATTTTTGTAATCTATCAAGTTGATTCCCGAAAACTGCCAAATCGAGTAAGTTTCTATCGATCGCCTATTTTACCAAATCGGGTAAAAATGCTTTGTACGATTTGTATGAAAGATGATGTACAATCTGTATGAACTAATGGTACAACATGGTGTTATTTTAAGATTCTCTACTGCTCCAATCTCTCTCTGGGATGTTTTTTAAAGGTTTAATAGTCCAAACAATGCAATCTCCTTCATAAGCAAAACATCCTAACCAGGCTGGTGAGAGATTCCATATGCTTGTCTATGCCCAAAAATCATACAATGCTCTTTAATACATATTTATCAATACCCTCATGCTCCTAAATCATTCTCCATGATTCACTAGTGACAATATTCCTAAACAAGTTGCAACAATGCATAAAACTAACATATAATAATAAGATAGAAAACACAATTACACAATATAAATCCATAATTTATTATCCATCATTATCAAGATTATACATAATCATCCACAGTGTACTTAAGCTCATCAATATCTATAGAATCTATTACAATATGGAAAACTATCTCAATGTAATTGCAATAACTCAAGAATTACAACTATAAGTACTTAACTCTCTATTCTTGCAACCAGTAACCAGATACTAGTATCCAGACCTACAAAATTGAAAATGAGGCCTTATATAATGTTTTCCAGGCCATTCCATAGTGGTTTCTGAGACAATCCATTTTTCACAACTGCCCATGTACAACTAAATGCATTATTTTGGCATTTTTCCTAAGTTTAACACCTTAGCAAATTCATGCACCATTTCATCTGGAAATTACATTTCCTTTACATTTGAGTGAATTATAGTGTGCCTTGTATGATTTTCTAGTGCCCTGTACTATTTTCCAATCCAGTTGTATGATTTTACCTTTGACTGTACAATTTTCTCCCCACTGTACAATTTACAAAACTTGAGCAAATTATCACAAAATTGTCAAAATTGAGCAAATCACTTCTTATTATGGGAGGTGGATTTTCTACCTACACTATCCTTCAAAATATCCTATGCTTCTAGTTTTATTGAAAAAGAAGCAATCCTAGGAAATATGCTTTTATCCAAAGCTACTTTGAGATGGTAGAGGGCAAAAGCATTCTTCTTTTGGGTATCCTTCTTGTTGGTTTTATCTGTTGCACTCAAGGTTGTCTAATCAGCAGGTTTGGTGTAGCCTTCTTTGACTATATACCATAGTCCTTTCCCGATGAGTAAGGTATTCATATTGATAGACCGATACTCATAATCTAGCCCATTAAAATTAGGAATAGGTAGATTATTATTGGCAACTATTGATGCTAATAAACAAGACTTCAGAATAAAAACTACCTCTCTATATATTACTTGGCAACAAACAATAGCAATATGTCAAAAAAAGACATATCAATTCACCTCATGGGCTGGATGCATCTCTTTGTCTTCCTCCTATAGTCTTTACTTTGTAGCACAGGTTCTCTTAACTCTACCTTGTGAGCTCCTCCTCACAGTATTCACTCACAATGAGCATTTTCTTTACTGTCTATCTTCTAGTGCACTGAAATACTTATTGCTCGTTGCCAATTGTTGAATACTCTGAATCACATTTCTAACTTGCTGATATCATGACAATCACTATATTATCTTATTATAATGATAGCATGCCTATATTTATCTTATTAACTGTGTAATAATGATAATCATGCATCTATGGGTTTTTATTTTACATGCAGATCGCAATACCTTCTTAATATTTTTGACGCACAAATTATAATAACTTTCATCATGGATCTAGGCTACCTTTGAGTTGTGTTGTATATTCAACTTCGTCTTTCTTTTTCATGTAAATCAAAATATATTTTTCCTTATAACAGACCACCTTCTCCAATATAACACTCCAGGCATTTCAATCACACAATTAAACTGTGCTCTTGCAAATCACATTGATCCTCTACGATTCAAATAGTATCCATGAATAGCTTCAACTCATGTGGTTTTTAAATATATATAGGAATCAAATCTTCTCGTAGACCTCTTTTATGGTTGATTGCAGATGCTATCTCCCTTGTCTCAAATCATAGCCAAGACAATAATCACATATTTTCTTTGAAGCAGTAACCAAGATGTCCACTCACAAGCAAGAACTTACTGTCAACGTGTTGATATTACTTATGCATGATGCGTGATGAGTCCTGCGCATGATTTTGAAGGAGTAAAACTTCAAAACTAGTCTTGCATAGCGTAGATTCCTTCACAGTCTTCAACACGATCTCTCTAAATGTGCTTTATTTCACCTTATTATAGTGCATTCGAAACAATAATGAACAACCAGATGTTCTTACAACAAAGTGATGAACAACCAGATGTGCTCATAGGATTTTATCCACTACTTTCTTTGATACCAAAATGATATTGTAAACTCATTGCATATAAAAATACTTGCCGAGGTTACAAATATATAATGCTGAAAACTAACAAACCATAGCTCAACATAGTTGGCTTTCACTTATTTGCATAACCAAATTCTAAAAAATAAGATGCTAACTATATCCTAGATGTGCTCTAACCAATTCTAGAATATCACTAAACTTAGATACGTCGAGAAAATATAATCAATGTCCAACACATTGGTCCTAAAATCACAATAACAAGTTAGGTTTAGACTTGGTGAGGGTTTATGCCTACCCCTACATGTTAAATTACCTTTTCACTCACTAGGCTACTTTACTCAAGAACAAACATCAAAAGAAGTCATTGTTTGAAGACACTAGCTTAAAATTTCAATGAAGACCTTAGTCTATCTACTCGTACAACAAAGGATGTGTTCACCTTATGACTCCACTATAACCAAAGGATCCAAATCCCTAAACATGACCACTCTTCCATCTAGATTATCCCTTTCTTGGGATGATAAAATTCTATTGTGATATCTAGAGCCATCAACTGTATAGAGAAACCTTCAAAAATTAATAATGGTTATCCAACTAGAATACATTTGTAAAGGTATAATAAACTCATTGGAACACTTGCATGAAAAGGTCTCATTACACCGAATACACAATATCATAATTCAGGATGTGGATATTAGATTGTTTGTAGCATCACTCCAAGGAAAGTCCCACCAAGGATATGAATCTCTAGCCCCACACTTAATTACTAAATGGGACTATTTGGCTTCCTAAATCATGGATGGACTCAAAGAAAGGGTAGATAGAATGTATCTCCTAGAAGAACAAACAAAAAATTATCAAGTGGGTCTCAACCTCCAGAGCAAGCTATAGGAGCCTAAGTCGAGCACTCCTCCCATGGTCACACTTGAGTAGAAGGTGTAAAAAATATTTATAAGAATAAATAGGGAGGTCTATGAGATCTCTAAATAGCAAGATATGATATCAAATGGGCCTCTCCATATTTATCAAGAGAAGCATGGGCCTTACGACCAACTAGGGGATGATTAGACCCATAATGCAAAAGAGGGATTGTTTGGGTTAGGTCTCTTATACCTCCCTAATAATCAGGTCAACCAAGGATGACTAAAATAAGGGATGTAAATCCTTATTAAGTCATTGATCTAATAGTTAGTATCCAATAAAATATTTTCTTCATCCTTGAGAATATAAAAATAATAGAAGGCTTAACTAGCAAATGGGGACCATACTTCAAGGGTGCCAAAAGTAGAAAAGAAGGCAACACTAGTACCAGTCTATCTATACCAATAAAATTGCTCATACTTGATACTAGTGTACCCATAGCAAAAGGGTTTTTTGAAAGTCCCAATTATCTAAGGGTAATGGTGTTCTATCGAAGAAGTTAGAAAAAAATTCATGCAACAACTAGATGGTGCTTTTAACTCCATGCCCAATGGATAAAGTCATACACAAACCCCTTGTAAATATGTATTATATGTAACATATATCTTTAATTTATTACACTTTTTGTGTGCCCTATCTCAAAGATAACCCCAAGTTATACAAAAGCTATATAAATATGAAGACTACTCCAAATTCCTTACTTCTTATTGACTTTATGCCCAATGACAAGGCAAATTGTTTATTGGATTATTTTTCACCAAGTTGAAGATCCCCTATGAGTCGCTATAACTATAGTAAATCCTCACTACACTCAAATAATTGCATTAAAAATAAAATCTTAAGTAGAGGGGAAATAAGCAAGAAGCTAAAAAGGGAGGCATCAAACAAAGTCTAGATAAAATTCTCTGACCAAAAGTTCCAAAATTTGAAAAAGTAGAAGATAAGAAACCTGGGAAGGTGCAATATTGAAAGTAGGATGTTTTAATACCTTAAACCAAATATGGGAGGCAAAATTCCAACATAGATATTTCATGGTCAAGAGTCCCAAAGCTATAAAAGCCTCAACATTTTATGGCTAAAGAAAAACTTCCAAAGGCTAGAACCACTTATACTTCAAAAATCCAAGGGAATAGATTTGCTTTAGGGGATCCTACCTCATGAACCTTGTATGGAAGGCCACTAGCCCCCACACCCCAGCTAGGGTTACAACCCCAAACATTGCATATTGAGCTAAGGTGTATAGTTTTATAGAAGTAGAATCATTTCTTATAGAATATTACAATGTATCTTTTTAGAAAAGTAGATATTCAGTTGAACTTGTTGAAGCTAAAAATATAGATCTAGAGTTGGCTTCTGATGATTCTATTTTATTTCTAGTATATTTATATAATAAGCATCAGGCAATTTATGGCTCTCTCAATGTGGTCATTTCTTATATCGATGACATCCAAGAAATGACCCAAAATCATAAAGGAAAATTCTTGCTCAAGGACTCTAGTCTAGTTTGTAATCTATATTTGTTGGTGTAAGTCTTGATATTTATCCATATGGTTATTTTGATGTGGATTTCCTTCCTTTATGGGTGGGTGGACTTTTGTTTTGGATGGTTGGCTAGGTAGTTTGTTTTTATTTCTATATTTTAATATGGTTGGTTATGTCATGGGGTTCTTTTGGTTATTTTAGAATCCATACTGATCCTTTTTTATGTATTAAGGTTTGGGAACCCTTTCAAAATCCCTTTTTTATCTAATAAAAAAATATCTTTTTAGAAAATACAGATTGAAGGTAGTGATATTTGAAGCATTAAATATAGAAATATTCTGCATCTAAATTATGGGGATATCCAAAAGGATTATATGGTAGTAATGATGATAGTTAGTCATCCAAAGGTTTGAAACCATTTGGTATTTATAATTATAGATCCAGAGACCTTGGGAAAAACACCTTAAATAAAGACATGATCCAACGTCAAGAGTAGCATTTTTCTTGAAATCTTTGCATGAGTTTTAGGAGGAAATTTTCTTCTTTGTACTCTATAAATAGAAATCATTTAGGCTTTGTAAAGGATAAATAAGTTTACATTGGCAAGTTTTGTAAAACATTCCTTTCATTTCTCTTTGTATAGAAGTCAACGAAATCTTGAGCGACTTATGGGTAATTGAACCCTCACTCTAGGCTTAATATCTATAATTTTACACACACACATACATATATATATATATGTATGTATGTATATATATATACACACGAGATGCCTACACTTCTATTTTGGGTATCCATATATGGTTCTCATGCTTTGATCCATCTTTTTATGTGTACATTTATCTACAACTTTACTTGTGTTAAAATATTAGTTGCATATATGTGTATTCTAGAAGACTACGTGTTTACTTTGATAGTCATCTATGGTTCTCATACCCTAAACTATCTCTTTTATGCATGTATATACCTTCAATTCTTATCTAGGCTTATCTATATAGAATAGAGGACAATGTTCACACTAGCACATATCCTTTAGTCTTGTTGTGCAAGGAGATCATATTTGATTTTTGGTGCATCACCATCTTTGTAGCTTAGGTTTTTTTTACCTTTTTTTAGTTGTTTTCATTTTATCTCTCGCATCTCTTTTCCCTTCAATTTTACAAGTGCACCTAAAGATCACATCATAACAAGGTGTTGACTTTATAAAAAAATCTTGGAGACCCCCAATTGAGCCAAAACCCATTCTCTTAGGACTAACCCTATTGTATCACTCCACACAAGGAATTATTATCTTGATTCTCTTCCTTAGGGTAATCAAAGATGACAATAGTAGTTATTGGTGAAACTTAAAGCTTCAACTCACCATAACAAGGTTAATGATGAGTTTAAAAATATAATATATAAAACTTGAGTCTTGAGATAAAAGGTTTGAATGGTGTAATATTAAAACTATCCTACAAATAATTCATGGCAAACCACATTTCCAAGGCAAGGTCTCTTCCTAATACAACCACCAATAATTATGCAATGAAAACCAAAAAACTCTATAACTAATGTGTCTCATCAAATGAGTAATCCACAACCAATAAAATAACTTAGCAAAGTTTTAGATCAAAAAATTACATACATCACACTGCCTCCATTACTACCTCTTTCATAATTTGGGACTCAATATGCCCAACATTCTAAAACAAATTTTACAACATATAGAAATGTTAGTTATACTTGAATCTTGATGTTATAACCAAAGTATTAGCTAGGTTATTGAAAGAATCCATTGGATTGGTATGAAAACTTACCTAAAGATGTATTCAAATAATAGAACAATCAATAAATATTTTTGCATATGAGTTTGGATTTCAGACAACATAAGACAATATAGTTTGACAATTTGTAATTGCTAAATAAGCATGAGGTGAAATCATTTAAATTTTATTGGTAGGTGGAAATACTTTTGTTACTAGGCAAAATATAACATTGATGACAATAATATTTAGTGTTTATCAAATTTTAATGATCTCCAATTAATATTAACATTAAACAACACTATAACCTTACAACTTTATAAGATTGCATGACACACGTTATAATTTTAGGGAGGCTAGGGGAATCTAAAGCCTAAACCTAAAAAACAATAGAGAAGCCATAAGATATGGGTTTACTAATGTTAATTTGCATAATATAAATACTACTAATGCTTATGGACAAATATAAAACCATCCTATATGTTTAATGAACAAAACTCATGAGAAGCAATTACAACAACCACGATACAATTACTATTTTGATAAGGTATTACATATGAAAATGGACCAACTTAAAATTCTATGTATTTTTAAAGAGATAATACCATTTTATGCACTAAAAAATCCCAATGCAAAATTGTTCAAAGAAATTTAATTTTGCCCTAGCATAGCATTCTTGGACATGATATTAAAATGGTAGACATTTTAAGAAATTAATCTATACATCGCTATCTTTGGTGAGAATTATTATTTTGATGTAATCCAAAGGGAAGAAAAATCTACTTAATATTCTTTGGTTGCACACTATGTTACTCAAAGTCTTGCCAACCAAAAGCTTGAAATTTACAAACAATAAAATAAAAAATCAAAATATTAAGATATTCTCTTTTGAGAACAACAATATTATCTAGTTTGATGAAGAGGCTAGACAATTAATTGTCTATGTGGAAATGAATTATCCACCTAGTGTATATAAAGGAGAACTTCATGATGTTCATATAATTAGTGAAATTCTTCCTAAGGTTATCACATAAGATTATTCTACAAATTTAAATAAAACTACTTATACTTGGTCCAAGCTTGTACATGATGAAATTTATATGGAACTTCTAAAAAAAATTTACCATGATTATAGAAAAGAAAATGATCTTAAATTAGGTATCCAAAGATCTAAGTTCAATAAATATTACTTTTAGAGTCTTAAATATTTATTGAGCGAAAACCCATTCTCTTAGGACTAACCCTATTGTATCACTCCACACAAGGTATGATTATCTTGATTCTCTTCCTTAGGGTAATCAAAGATGACAATAGTAGTTATTGGTGAAACTTAAAGCTTCAACTCACCATAACAAGGTTAATGATGAGTTCAAAAATATAATATATAAAACTTGAGTCTTGAGATAAAAGGTTTGAATGGTGTAATATTAAAACCATCCTATAAATAATTCATGGCAAACCACATTTCCAAGTCAAGGTCTCTTCCTAATACAACCACCAATAATTATGCAATGAAAACCAAACAACTCTATAACTAATGTGTCTCATCAAATGAGTAATCCACAACCAATAAAATAACTTAGCAAAGTTTTAGATCAAAAAATTACATACATCACACTGCCTCCATTACTACCTCTTTCATAATATGGGACTCAATATGCCCAACATTCTAAAACAAATTTTACAACATATAAAAATGTTAGTTATACTTGAATCTTGATGTTATAACCAAAGTATTAGCTAGGTTATTGAAAGAATCCATTGGATTGGTATGAAAACTTACCTAAAGATGTATTCAAATATTAGAACAATCGATAAATATTTTTGCATATGAGTTTGGATTTTAGACAACATAAGACAATATAGTTTGACAATTTGTAATTGCTAAATAAGCATGAGGTGAAATCATTTAAATTTTATTGGTAGGTGGAAATACTTTTGTTACTGGGCAAAATATAACATTGATGACAATAATATTTAGTTTTTATCAAATTTCAATGATCTCCAATTAATATTAGCATTAAACAACACTATAACCTTACAACTTTATAAGATTGCATGACACACGTTATAATTTTAGGGAGGCTAGGGGAATCTAAAGCCTAAACCTAAAAAACAATAGAGAAGCCATAAGATATGGGTTTACTAATGTTAATTTGCACAATATAAATGCTACTAATGCTTATGGACAAATATAAAACCATCCTATATGTGTAATGAACAAAACTCATGAGAAGCAATTACAACAACCACAATACAATTACTATTTTGATAAGGTATTACATATGAAAATGGCCCAACTTAAAATTCTATGTATTTTTAAAGAGATAATACCCTTTTATGCACTAAAAATCCCAATGCAAAAATTTTCAAAGAAATTTAATTTTGCCCTAGCATAGCATTCTTGGACATGATATTAAAATGGTAGACATTTTAAGAAATTAATCTATACATCGCTATCTTTTGTGAGAATTATTATTTTGATGTAATCCAAAGGGAAGAAAAATCTACTTAATATTCTTTTGTTGCACACTATGTTACTCAAAGTCTTGCCAACCAAAAGCTTGAAATTTACAAACAATAAAATAAACAATCAAAATATTAAGATATTCTCTTTTGAGAACAACAATATTATCTAGTTTGATGAAGAGGCTAGACAATTAATTGTCTATGTGGAAATGAATTATCCACCTAGTGTATATAAAGGAGAACTTCATGATGTTCACATTATTAGTGAAAGTCTTCCTAAGGTTATCACATAAGATTATTCTACAAATTTAAATAAAAGTACTTATACTTGGTCCAAGCTTGTACATGATGAAATTTATATGGAACTTCTAAAAAAAAGTTACCATGACTATAAAAAAGAAAATGATCTTAAATTAGGTATCCAAAGATCTAAGTTCAATAAATATTACTTTTAGAGTCTTAAATATTTATTCTCCATGATGAGGAAGATTGTTATCATGATAGCTTTAGTGATTCTCATGAAAAGTCTACCAATTCTAAATAAGAAAAGATTTCAACGCTTTGATTTTCTCACTAGATACCAATGTGCAAGAATTACTCAATTGTTTTTAAATACTTTATCCATTATCCTCTTTCCTATTCACATGTTAGAAAAATAAAATGTAGCAACCATTTCTTATATGCTAATCTCAAAACCTATCATTCTATAACTTATTTACTCATGTTACACTTAAGAATATATCCTAGTCTTGTATGTCAAATAACTCTAACACCTAAGCCACATCATAGTAGTTATCTTCAATATATTACTTATCCTAATTCTTCAACACCATATGTCATATCATAGATAATTTTCCTATTTGTATTTACATTCTAATTCATGCACCAAATATGAAAATATATCTTCAATATTAGAAATGGACCATACTAAAACAATCAATGAAAACATGATAAAAACTCTTACTTATGACCATAACGATAATTTCTCACATAAACGTATTTAATTGATATTATGCGTAATTTTATTGTATAAAAAACTTGCATAGCATATGCACTTTATAAACTAATTTGTAGGCTCAACATTCCAAATATATGGTCTTATCATTCTATTTATAACCCCCTTGGGGTATTCCAAAAATCCCATCGAATGGTGTGTGATAAAAACTAAAGTATTCTAAAAATACTTTGTCATTATATTAAGATTTATATTAACTAAGTATAAGGATGTTTTAGGGTATGAACAATCACCAAGTGTCATTTTATCATCATTGGAGAATTGGTTTTTTCTTATTGACATACCCAACCTCCCAACAAAGTCTATATTCTATATCTATTGAACTATTAAGAAATATTACCAAGTTGTGATATGAACATGTGAATTCCTTCCTTAGAAGAAAAAAATACATGCTCTCAAAAAATTATAAAAAGTCTAAAAAAGTTTAGAAAATAGCAAAATATCTACTTGTCATCTAACATGCCAATGCCAAGAGATATCTTCAGGATTCATCAAATCAAGATATAAAATTTCTAGGATATGATTATTATTATTTTAAAGTGTTACCTCTTTCACAAAAGTGTTGGAATTTAAAATATTTTCCAAAAATAATAAAAGGAATCCATCATCTCAAATATTATATAGAAAGTGAGAAGGATGGCAAATAAGAGAGATATGATATGCACCCATAAGCACAATAAATATACACTATATCCTTAGATAAAATTACACAACACTTTGATAAAGAAATGAGAAGTGGGAGGAGGTATTTATACCAATACCAAAACCCTAATTACATAATAAAGTTTAACCTAAGCCAACATAACAAGAGGACTTTATGGTTTGAACCCCACTTAGTATGATGGTACTGGGACCCCTTACAAAAACCTATGTAAAATCATTTAAAAACAAGAGGTATTGGGTTAATTACAAGTTATAAATAGGGTTTAACCATAACAAAGTCAACCATGGTGCATAGGGATTACATAATAAAATATTATAATTAATTAATACACTATAACATGAGATGCCCTTAGGCATATTCAATACATCATATAATATCATCCTTGGCCATAAATATTAGTACAATTTCAACACCCTCCTAAAATATAACTATGGGGAGAAGGAGAGGAGATATTAGTAATAATAATATCACTCCCCCCATTATGGATGTTTTAGTGGGCCTCCAAATTTTTAGGTAGACTCGTTATCTGAAATATACTATTACAAAAATGTTTTCTACATAAGAGTCCCCTTAGGCTTGACCGTAGTCACCATTACCACTATTAGACACTCATGCATCTAAAAAACACTTTCATGATAAATTCAAATGAAGAAGATAAGTCAATATCATCACCTCCTTTAAACATAATATTCTTCAAACTTCCATTGTCACATATTTATTTCTTGAAGGCATAATTTTTCCTCTTACAATATACATCATCCTTTTTGAAGACTTTCTCTTTTCCTTGGGCCACTCAATTTTAGTCACCAAAATAAATATTGCATGGAGATGCATAAAATAATATTTGTAAAAAACTTCCAAGAGTACCAAGATAAAAAATAAAGGAGGAAATATCATGAAAGATTAAACCTTCATGATAAACTGAATCAATCACATAAAGAGGAGGAGGGATTGAATAAATCATATTATGAATCCCTTTCCTACAAGCCTCTAAAATACTTAAAATCTAATGTAACTATCACAAATCCATCTATATCTCCCAAAAATTAAGCCAAAGATTTTGATTACTTAGAAAAATGTAAATCTACCCTTTTGAAATAGGGCAATAGGCATTGAGGACTATTCCATGCAAATTGACCCCAAATATTAGAATAGATTTATAAATTTATGTCACCAATCCATAGAGCTAAAAAAATAATGTTATTAGGAAAAAAAATGGCTTTAAATACTTTTGTATACAAAAGTTATGGCCTCCAAAAAAAATCATAATAGCCCTAAAATTTTGAAAATAAAGCCTCAAGCCTTAGAGAAATGACATAAAATTGTAGCCTATCATGTGTTGCCTACTCATTCATTGATGACCACTACTTATCTTGCACCACCTAGATACAATTGGTGCATTTTAAATCTAGCATCTATTTGCTTCTAGATAATTTAATGGTTATAGATATAGAAATATAAGGAATATGTGGCACACGGGAGTGCCATGTCAATTGTCTTATCAACCACTTTATTAGTTATTCATCAAAATCCCATTGAAGGGATGTGAACCTAGGCCCTTTCTTAGTAAAAATTCTTGCACTAACCAATATCCTAAGCTTATAATTAAAATAGAATGTGCACTTAGTCATTGTTATGCTTATCATTTGTTTCAACTATGCGCTTAATGAAAAATGCTGATTGGTGCTACAAGGATTCAACCCCATGCTTAGTCATTTGTAACATGTTCCTTCGACCCAACTTACCCTTGTAAATCATGGTGAGGATTTTGCACCTACTTCCATAAGACATAGTGCAACCACTAGTTCAATTGCAAAAATAAATGGGAGAAGTTCCAAAACCTAGACCTTTATCAGATCAAAGATCTCATCTCAACAAGATTTCCAAGACACCATGGCGATGGATGAGAATGAAGCATGATCAATACTCTATTATCCTATATTTTAAGCAAACAAAAATTAAAAATTCAAGACTAGTATTTGAACCATGGTCGTAGGTGGAAACGTTGTCTTGTATGCACTTGCATAACCATCACAATGCTCTCCACCATCGACGATGGGGTACCTACTTCTTGAAGATGGGTGTGACACCATTCAAGACAAATATGCACAAAATTTAGGGTGCATAAAAGTTCCAAATTTAAATTTAGAGAAATTATTGCTACAAATTTAAAATTTCTTGCTTCAACATATTTGAAACTTCCCACCATCTATACATTTAAATTGTCCATATTTGCAAAATTGAAGTGATTTTTCTTTTGCAAACCCCAAATTATGATAGAGGAAAAATATTTCCAAGCATTGATAATAATGGATTAGAGATAGAAAATCATTTTCTCTTGACCTTTTATGCAAAAATTATTTCTAAGGTTTTGAGAAGAAGATTGTCCTATAATATAGAGGAAAAATTGGAGGCTCCAACTAGTGCTTTTGCATGACCAAGTTAGGAAACTCCATACCAACTCTCATAATTATAAAATCCCTCCATTTTGCTATCTTTTTTGTTTATTATTACTTTTAGAATGAGATACTGCTAATGATTTTTGTGAGTGTAGGAGTAGGCGCACATTCTCCAGAAAAAAATAGCAAGTTGAGAAACTGTCGCGATTCCGTGACATGTTTGAAGAGAAAGCTCAAGCAAGAGAAACTATCACGATTTCGTGACATGTTCGAAGAGAAAGCACAAGCAGGAATAACTGTCGCGATTTCACGACATGTTAGAAGAGGAAGAGAAAGCAGGTTAAAGTGTCGCGATTTTGCGACAAGTCAAAAGAGAAAGTGAAAGCAAGATAAAGTGTCACGATTTTGCGACATGCTACAGATGGAATAGTTTGAAGTGAGAACTGTTGCAATTTCGCGACATGCTACAGATGGAAGAGTTCGAAGTGAGAACTGTCGTGATTTTACGACATATTGCAAAGAAGGTTGTACGGACGAAAAAGTGTCACAATTTTGTGACATATTGCAAGGAAGGTTGTACGGACGAAAAAGTATCACGATTTCGTGACATGAAGCAGGAGAGAGAGTTCGAAAGAAAAAGTGTCGCGATTTCACGACATAATGCAGGAAAGAGAGTCCGAAAGAAAAAGTGTCACGATTTCGTGACATAATGCAGGAGAGAGCATCCAAAAGAGAAAGTGTCATGATTTCGCAATAATTTGCAAGAAGAAGAGCTAAGGAGAAAAGATGTCGAAGTATGTTTTCAGTTCATGGAGTTTGTGGAAATGCCGTAAAGGGTGGTGATTAATTTGAGAGTTCTCATTATTGGTGGTATTTCTATCTATTTGTGTTGACAAAAATGGCAATACTTTTGCAAATTCTAAACAGCTTCTAAACTTTCTGTTTACTGCATCATGATTGTGTTCACTATATCAACTGATCTAACTGTCTGTGTTGACAACAATGACAATACTGTTACTGCACCTTGCTCAATAATCTCCCCCTTTGGAATTGTTGTCAACACATATGCAGTTACTTGTAACTCTTCTCCCCATTTGAAAATAATACCAAAGGGCTGCTGCAGACTCCCCTTGAGTCCATGCACAACATTCTCAGGCATAATTTATTATATTTAGCAAAAATATTTGAACATGAGCAAAAATAAAGACAAAAACTTAAATGCTCCCCCTGAGAATGTGATCCCTGTAGCTATTCAATAGGCTCACTAATATCCTACTCAATAGGCTCACACAAAACCTGTCCAAATCTGGTCTAACAAGCTCACCAAGAACTTGCCCAAATCTTCTCTAACAATCTCACCAAGAACTTGCCCCATTCTGCTCTAGAAACCTGTCCCAACACTATCCTCAATTCTATCCTAGCATTGTCCTCAAATATTTCCCAAAGGCCTTCTTCAAAGGCTCAATCAATCATGCTCAAGTAGTTCTCAAAGTGAACTCAACAATGAATGATAGTCTCAAATCATATCCACTTCACAGAAGCATACAAAAAATTGTTAGAGACTTAATATCTTCTATTCTCAAATCTCAATCTCAACTCAAAATGTTTTTCTCTAACTCAAGTTCAAGTTCTTTGCACAACCAATGGGCTTCAACAACAATGCTTATAACACAAACAATCATTTTAACTCCAATGATATTTTAGAAATCAACCACTATAAAGCTATCACATGAGACTCTTTGGGATTAGCCTGAATTCGTGCTACCATACATACTGCCTGCACACTATCTGATATGGTATCTGTCAGATACAGTAAGCCTCCAATCAAAAACGTTGATTTCACAACTTTCAACAAAATTGACAAGTGACTCACACTTGTACTAACTTTTGTTCAATATTGTACCGACACTAAAATTTTACTGTCAATTCTGTGCAAGCATCAAACACAGTATCACAACACCAACCAAATCCCTTTTTACATTTTTAGCTTGGTCTATGTTTTCTATAGTCATCGTTGGTCACACCTTACTATCAACTATTCGAATCAGAAAACAATATTTTGTTAACCACTTCACAGTCAACTATAATGCACCTTACTCAAACTCCTACTTCTGGACCTCGGATAGGTATGATTCACAAAGCAAAATTGCTCATTTTGATGGGCTAACCATGAGTTAATGATCAGAATTGCATCAAAAATAGATCTAACAATCTTCCCATCAATGTGTAGTTCGAATACCTGCTGCTTTTATCGAAATACATATATACGGCTAAAGCAACAATCTTTTATTAACCAAATTATCTGAACTGTTATAATCTTAACTTTGGACAGAGGCAATAAGAACCATTACCAGTACAACACAAACATATAGCAATACCACCAATAATGAGAACTCTCAAATTAATCACCACCCTTTACGGCATTTCCACAAACTCCATGAACTGAAAACATACTTCGACATCTTTTCTCCTTAGCTCTTCTTCTTGCAAATTATCGTGAAATCATGACACTTTCTCTTTCGGATGCTCTCTCCTGCATTATGTTGTGAAATCACGACACTTTTTCTTTCGGACTCTCTTTCCTACATTATGTCGTGAAATCATGACACTTTTTCTTTCGGACTCTCTCCTGCTTCATGTCACGAAATCATGACACTTTTTCGTCTGTACAACCTTACTTGCAATATGTTGCGAAATCGTGATACTTTTTCGTCCGTACAACCTTCTTTGCAATAGCGATAGTTCTCACTTCGAACTCTTCCATCTGCAGCATGTCGCAAAATCGTGACAATTCTCACTTCGAACTCTTCCATCTGCAGCATGTCGCGAAATCGTGACAGTTCTCACTTCGAACTCTTCCATCTGCAGCATGTCGTGAAATTGTGACACTTTATATTACTTTCACTTTCTCTTTTGACTTGTCGTGAAATTGCAACACTTTAACCTGCTTTCTCTTCCTCTTCTAACATGTTGCAAAATCGTGATAGATATTCCTGCTTGTGCTTTCTCTTTGAACATTTCACAAAATCGTGACAGTTTCTCTTGCTTGAGCTTTCTCTTCGAACATGTCACGAAATCGCGATAGTTTCTCAACTTGCATTTTTATCTTGCAACATGTCGCGACATCGCAACAGTTTTCCCTGCTTGTGCCTCTGCTTCGAACATGTCGCAAAATCGTGATAGTTTTTCCACTTGCTTTCTTTTCTTCCAACATGTCGCGAAATCGCGATAGCTTTCCTTGTGCTTTCTAAACATGTCACAAAATTGCGACAACTTTCCTTGCACTTTCTAAACATGTCGTGAAATCACGACATCTTTTTTCTCTCCTCTTTCTCTTCGCTTTGGACTGCGAAAATGAAACATGTCGCGACAGTTTTGCCAGCATTTTCTCTCTCCTTCGATATGTCGTGAAATCATGACAGTTTTGCCTGCATTTTCTCTCTCCTCCGATATGTTGCAAAATCATGACAGAAAACATGTCGCAATATCGTGACAGTTTTCTTACTTGTCTTTTTCTTTCATCCTTTGAATCTGAGCCACTTCTATCTTCTTGGAAATTCACTGTACATGCTCTGACTGACCTCTGAACTCCTGTCCACTGCATCAACTGATCTATCTGTCTGTGTTGACAACAATGACAATACTTTTGCAAATTTTGAACAGCTTCTGAACTTCCTATTTACTGCATCATGACTGTGTTCACTGTATCAACTGATCTAACTGTCTGTGTTGACAACAATGACAATATTGTTACTGCACCTTGCTCAATAGTTTGAATAATCCAAGTGACCACTTTCAAGCAAAAAGTTGGGGATTGTCCACGTAAGGTAAGGCAGGATATGATGTTTAGGACTTAAAAGCATCACAACAGTGAGTACATGGAAGCTCACAATAGGAACCTTCATTAGGCTACATTCATATAATTGCACATTAAATTATCAAATAGGGATGTTAGATGTATGTTTACATTACTATTTAAAAAAAAACATTAAGAAAGTAATAATTAAAAACTAATAATATATACAAATATATACAAATAAAGAGTAATTTTCACTATCATTTATGAAAAAAAATTAAAAATATCCATTTCCATGTAGAATTCATGTGAGGAAGGTATATGCATGAAATATTACACCTGTTTAAGGAAAATTAACTTCAACCACCTATAAAAGGATGGGATGGATAGTAGAATGGATCATCATCGTTATTTTGTCTTGCTGAGATACAATCAGTTAGAAGAAAGATAGAAGTAGGTATGGAAGATAAAATACCAAGTGAACAGGTTAGTGTTCTTATAATAGAATAATTAATTATATTAATGGAATGGACTATAGATTGAAATATGAATCCATGAAGTTTGAAGTCTTATTTTATTTGTGTTCTAAGATGAGTTATTCCTTACTTTGACAATCGATGTGGAATTTGATTAAGTATTATATGTTGTAAATCTTATATATTTCTTGAAATCTACGCTCTATGCATTTCACTTGATAGCATTACTTTTTCATTGGTTGTATTCCAAAATGCATAGAGGATTGGGAATGAGAAATTTGAAAGATAAAATTTACATAAAGATGTAGATGCATTCAAACATGAGTTGTGCTTACCCAATACACCCAATACTCCTTCTTTCCACCTGCAATACTAAGGCATCCAGTTGGTTGAACACTTTTCGAGAATGATAATATTGTGTTCAGGTAGCTGGTTATCTGAGGGTTCAAGATGACCCAAATACTCTTTGAAGCAAAGATCGACGTTATCAGAATTGGGTGAAAACCTTGTAATGGTCCCTGATCTAGATATTGTATATGTTTGTTGAGTAAGCTTTAGGAGCATTTTACTTGTACATGTTAGTCAAAAGTTTTTATTGTTTGGAATGTCTTTCCAAACTTATACGCAATGATCTGTTTTATACCTTGTAATATTGTTATCTATATTTTGTTGTAGTGACTTTATTTAAGAGGAGTGACACTTGTGTTTTCAGATGAGATTGGAAAATGTGTTTATATATATATATATATATATATATATATATATATATATATATATATATATATATATATATATATATATATATATTAATATTTTTTTTTCTAATTTTAGAATGATTAGTTTAGTTTTAAAATTTTCATGGGTTTAGATGAGATGTGCTAGAGCATTACATAAGAGAATTAAAAGCCTTTATGGAAAGCATTTTGTAATTTCACCACCGTTGCTTTGGAAGTCAAGCTTTTATAGATACTATAATTTTATTTCTTTTGCAAAAGATGTCCATGTCCTAAAACTTTTCTCATCCAATACTAAACCTTTGTACTTTTTAAAACTTGAGTTGTAATATTGTGATTTAACATTTATTATTTATTAGAAGGAATGTCCTTTTATGTAACTTTCACCAAAACCTGTATCAAACCCAACCAAGTAGGATAACAACTTTATCTTTAGAAATTATGTCAAATTCTAAATAAATAAAAAAGGTGGAGCATCATTATGCATGTCAATATAGAAATAGAAGACTTTTTGATATATGTGAATGCGTCATGAACTGTCTTTGTCTGCTGAAGAAATTCGTGTGATAGGATTGTTCAGATAAGACATGTTTTAAGATTTAATTTTTCAAGGGTGGTTACCTATATGGATTGAATATAATGTTACTCAAGTAACCAAAGTAATAAAATGAAATAAAACTTAGGGTGGGAATAAAATGATCTTAAACATTATTTTTATTCTTTTCGTCTGTGCTTTACAATTAATTAAGCCATGTAGAGATAATGAACTCCATGTTTTGAGAAAGTGTTTGTATGTATGCTTAATATAAGAAGTATTTCTAAATTTTAAAAGTATTGTGGTATGTGCTTAATGATATTTTTTCTATTTTTTGCAAATGGTTTTCTAACGTATAAAATTACATATTTACAAATGAAAATAATACGGGTGCTGTACAAAAATTAATGAGGTTTACCTAGATGTGTTAGATGATTTTGAATAACCATCTTTATATGCAAACATGATGTCTTTTGTTTGATTTAAAAAGCATGAGAGCAGTAATCTTAGATTATTGAGTATAATGAAAATGATGAAATCATCCTTGAGATACTTAATCAACTATAAATTTATTGAAACCTTGGTTTAATAATGAGTGATGTCACATAGAAACCGTGCTTGAGGAAATATTCTACAATCATAGCTTGCTGAGCATTTCGAGTTTCTCTAAAATTTTAGTAGCAATAGTAAACGTCCTAGGATGGCCAAGGTTATGCATAAGGGGTTGGACTCAAAATGTACTTGTCAAAAAGTGGCGAATCCTAATCAAAATCAAGAAAAATCAAGGCGAATCCTATGCAAATCAAATCATTTATCTTCACACCAATATCTGGGGCATTTGAAGTCCTAAAATGTAAGGTCATATTTGGTACCAATTTTAACCCATTAATTCAACTTATAACTTCATAAAAATACCACCATTAGATCAAGCTTGAAAAGAGATTTCCAACAAGTACAAATATACCTATGTTTGGATATATATTTTGGTGAATTAACCCTAAGAAACAATTAATTTCAAAAGTTTTAGGCGAATGGGCCGACGTCGAGGGTCCTCATAGTTGCTAATTTCTAATTTTGAAAATCCTAATGTTCATCCAGTTTGTGAACATTCACCACTATGCATAACCCTAAGGATAGCCAAATGCACTATTAATAAACACATGGTCTTGTCTTAAAACCCTCGAAGGTATGCTATGATGGTGGTATCATAGGAAATGTGAAGCTTACAAATGCTCAAATATTTTTTTTATCGTGTCGAGTGAGTGAGGATTAGAAATATGTGTTCGATGAGAACTTAGGTCATGAGCTAAATAAGGTAGAACATATGACCTCACCAATACTCATATATTTTATATTCTAGTCATTTACAATTATATATTAAGATATCTTCCAACCATTATGTTGTTGATAACAAAACCGAATATAAATTAATGAAAACCCTTTACGATTTCTTTTTTCTAGTGTTCATCCATAACTATTTAAGAGATAACGCTTTATAAAAGTTGGCTATCTAAATAGATGTCTTCAATTTATTTGTATCTAATATAATTTTGAAAATTGTAAAGGGGATCTAGATGATGCTTAAATAGAATTGAAGAACTTTATAGTAAGACAAGTATATGGTGGATAATCATTTTGATTGTACTAAGTTATATGAAATAGTTTATAATTATTAGAGTACCATATATAAATTATGTATAAATTTTAGGTTATGTAGAAATAGTTTATAAAATAATCCACATCTTATGAGTACTTGTTAAGGGTTTTAAGTTTATTGAATTCTTCAATTAATAGTAATATCGTGTGATTTCATATGATTTAAGGATTGAATTTTAAAATTTTCAATGAGGTGTGCTTAATTATTTATTGATTGATTTAATTAAGGGTTTATGGTATAGTAACAAATATATATCTTTTAGTAGTCAAGTGTGAGTGTTGAACTATTTAAAATTATATTGGAAATTTTACTCGTGTTCAGGTTATCCTATTTATTTGATTAATATGTTTGAGATATTTTGCAATCAATATTATGATTATCATTAAAATATAACGATATAATAGAGAAAATATAATAGATAAACATTTTACGATGACTAAACACTCTACTTACATTTTGGCTTATTATCAACTTAAACCCAAGTTGAACCCATAAAACCTAATTTGATCCATCAATAAGGATGAGAAATAAAAGACTACTTGACATAAGTAGAGTCCATTATACCATCGAGAAGGATGGGTAATAAATACTACTATGATGTTGCATTAGGATAGATGCACATCCACCCAACACCAACATTTGTAAAAAAGGGTAAATGTTGTGGTTTTGAGTTTAGTCATTTTTTAGTAGTCCTACCCAAGATGAAGAGGTCCTATTACCATGAACAAGTAATAAGGGTAGAATGAGACACTCTCTATAGACTAATAAGTGAGTAGTACGTGAGGGTATCCCACGTTCTATGCTTGAATGAGGAATTGTTAGCTGATTATCAAAGGATTCAAGAGTAGCCAAAACAAGAAGGCACCAACTGAATCCAGAGAAGGTAGGTATTCAACTAGGCACTAGGTATTTTAATGCTACGCTCTAGCATGAGTGCCTTGGTCAGAATTGTAGGACAAAGATATTAATCTTGCCATGATAAGGTATGGGGAACTATGCATCCATCCTTTTAGGTATTATTAACCCTAGAAGGACAACCCCATACCATGAACATAGACCTCTAGTATTATATTTGCTTCATGTTTTTAAACAACACGGTGAGTAGACATGGGGTGTTACAATACCATATTTGAATTTATTATATTTAAAAAAAACAAAAGCAATCCATCCACTCAACTATTATAAAAAGCAAAAAGGATGAAAAAATATAGATTGGTGGGCATCCATAGGCACCATAAATATTCACTGTATCCATAGACAAAATTACACAATACTCTAATAAAGAAATTAGAAGTGCGAAAGGGGTATTTATACCAATACCAAAAACCCGATTACATAATAAATTTTAACCTAAGACAACATAATAAGGAGGCTTTAGGTTATTTTCAAGTTATAAAAATGGCCTAACCATAACAAGGTTTACCATGACCCATAGAGCTTACATAATAACATTTACAATTAATTACTACATTGTACAATGAAATTCCCTTAGGCCTATTCTATACATCATATAATGTCATCCTTGACCATGAATCAAATATTTCAACAAAAAAGTATGATTCCAAAGTTCTTAATATTATGTAAGTAATTACACTACTTCCATAATGGCTTTAAAAGTAGCAGTGACACCATTCCTATGGTGGCTACACAATTAATTTTTACGTTTGGAAATGTAGTTCTTCAAAGATATTAATTTCATTAGGCTATGTGATTTTCAAAAACAATTATGCCACTCCTAAAGTGGCCATGAAACTATATATAGGGGTTGCCAATGCAGTTCCATTAGGGTCTTATAGCTCCAAAAGAATCAATTGAAATTTACAATTCAAAAAAAATAAAAGCAAAAAATACATGGAAAAAGGAAAGAGGTAGAAAACCCATCCAGATGACAACATCTAACTACTCTTATCACATTTGGCACTATGTAAATATATTTTATATATTATATATTCTCACATTATGACATTAAATATCTTAACATTTTTATCAATATGTGATCCATTCTTATGATATAACTCATTCTATGAGATACATTCTTATGCAATAATTCATAATGAAAATTGCATCTATGAGAGACCATGCATTATATAATACATCCTACAAGTGCATTATGCCATATGTCTAAAATTTCCTCCTTAGATATTGCCATAAATTTGCTTTTATACCTTGAGAGGTCATAATAAATATTTATATCTCTATTTATTGACTTTATAACCTTGACCTCAATACCAATGTCTTCCTACATGCACAACCAAGGTCCTCTTTCAAGTTAGAGACCGCTCTCATGTGACTCTTTTTGAATATGGTCATCTCAATTATATGGTCTTTCATTAGTTGTGCCAACCATACCAACTTAGTCTCTAATAAGGCTAACCTCATCTACATGAGATTTCCACTACTCAAAGCTCATAGGATCTTAATATCATAATACATAGAGAAAATATATCCACATGTCTACCCACCAGTTTGACAAACTTAGTGGAGGATGGAGTAGTAATAATGGTATACAAACATCTAGTAGTAATACATATAGACCCCATGCAATAAGGTCTCTCCATTTATCATAGGTACTTATATACATATTTATCACTTCATTTAAAATATATAAACATTGAATTCAAATACATTAGTCAAGAGTAAAAAGTATAAGAGATATAAGTCTAGTGCCACTGACTAAATTACCAACCACATAAGATGAGTCTATAAATATCTTTGTCTCTGTAGTTGCATTTAGAAGACTAGCCTATCCTCCCCCTCTAAGGAACCAATATATTTAGTATCCAATTGAACATATAGAAGGATTTCCCATCTAATGTTCCCCACTAATAGTGAATTTGCTCCTATCCTAACCTATTTATGTAAGGGCTCCTCCATGTTTATCGCTCAAGAGGATTATATTTGGCCCTCTTCTTATCACATTTACCTTTAATTAGGGACATATTATATGCCTAAGGTACCATTTATCCTATTGTTGTAATATAACATACATGTGTGGAGATAATTATTGCATGTTGCATCATACATCCAAGCAATCTTGGTGGTCCCACTAAATTTTAATATTATTCTTGTATATGCTTTGACACGAATTATGGAAAGGTCAAAATTGGGCACTCCCATTAACACTATCTCAATGCTATTTGAATTGGATACACGTCCATCACATGCTCATTATGCTCATAAAGATAATTGATTTATAGTGACTCTTACACCTCTACATAGTCAATTATGTGCTCTATGTAAAATTGACATATGATACCTATCTATGGATTACAGTCCTTCATGGTTGGCATTCATAAAGTAGTTTCCTTTACTTTTTCCTTAATTACTCATTTGTGTAGTCATGAGAGGTGTTTCTTGATAGCATGGGGTATCCCTTAATGTCTATACCTTAAAAAACACCCATACATCCACCCTATGAGAAGTCTTTCTCCTCCCATTTGCTTATATCCTCACATCCTAATATCATAAAAGTCACGAAGGATGTTTACTAGAACCATATTACCCTAATTAAATTATAATCCCCACACCAAAATTATTTGCATACAACTAATGTACAATAGAAAATAATTGCTTGTCTCCTTGTCAGAAGCATGAATCATTCACCATTATGCAGAAATATCAAAGCAATAATTATCCACAATAAAAATACACACAATGAGACAATGATAGATAATATCCTTAGGGTACGACAATACCAATTATACTCCTCAAGAACGGAATAACTCCACAATATCTCCCAAATCTCATAATCTACTTCATGGGCAAAAATAATTATAATACTTGATATGAGTGATCCCTATTACAATGAAAATATCCCTTCTTTATATACCAATCTTCTAATGCTACTTTAGGAAGGGTATAACCTTAACCCTAGCCAAATTCTACAACCTTGTCCCACTCATTATTATAATATATATTATTAATACAATCAACCTTGGGTTATGCATGGTCCATGCTAACTATCAATAATACCCTTATACAATACAATATCATATCCCCATATACCTATCCTTAGGTACCATAGCAAATACTCTATCCCAAAGGAACCTTATAATATTATTTTGAATATAAAGATGACCCAATTACCCAAGATACTATCTACACTATATTCTTAGTATGCTTCTTCCCATCCCTAAGGTAGGTCACATATATCCAATCCATGTTGGTGGTTAAGGCAACATATAACCATGAATCTCCCATCATCAATACTTCTAATAGTGCATACATGTACTTCAACATGATGCCTATATAATATATCTATCCTTTATGCTTCCATCAAAATGTGCTAAGACTTATGTTTCTAGATTTGAAGCACCTCAACTATAACATGGAGATGAAGCAAAATATATATGATGTTTGTGCTAAGTCATCAAGTTCATTGAATTCAACCCAATTTTATCAAAATAAGCTTCACACCTCTTCAACCTATGAGAGATGTCTAATACTTCATATATGGCTATTCAACCTTTTGGGAATTTCCATGGAGAATCCCTCAAATTCCTCCATTATACGTCTAATTCTACAACAAAATAAATCAACAGGATAAAATTTTTCTATGCCCTACTAGCCAAACAAACATTTTGACTTTAGGAATTCTCAGGCTATTCCAAATATCTCTCTATTTTCTTGCGATATTCTTATTTTTATGGTGCTTTATATTATATCCACTTCTTGTTGTGTATTCTCTAGAGCTATTTAAATCCCAAATCAGATTATCATTAGCTCTCTTTGAATAATCATTTTTTTATATTTCTACTCAACTATATCCTAGCATCAATGTCTTTTATACTTGTAAAAAAATATTATTTACATTTGTATCTTCCTTCTTGATCCTTGTACAAAAAGTTTGAAATCCTATCACCATATTTATCTTTAAGTAATTTCATCCATGGTTTCGAAATTGGATCTATATTTAGTGGTTTTTTTATCACACCAAGTATTCATCAAAATATAAAAAATTCTCCAGTTCCCACCACCTGTCTTAAACCTTTAATCACTAGATCAATTGATTTTTTAAATTTTTCCATAGTGCAGAACCATTTGGTAGAGAGAATGAAGTAAATATTAAGCTTGGGTCATTGGGCTCAACATACTTAGAAGAATTTTTTTCCATTGTCTTTGATTCTCCTTGTATAATCTCCAAATTACTTTTCCCCTAAGAGCTATGTTTGCATGCATAAGAACTCTTAAAATTAGACCTCCCTTACTTTTATCATCACACACTTTACTCTGTTTCACCAAAGGAACATTTCTTAATAATGATTAAACCTTTTTCTATTGATATTGGCATAGTATATAAAGACATATAATAAGTTGAAATGACTACAAAATTAACTATATAGTAATGATTAGACTTTTTTCTATTGATTTTGGCCTAGTATACAAGGACATATAATAAGTTGAAATGGCATATAAGACTAATTTAATTAGTTGCACTCTTCCTACTAATGATAACCATATACCTTTCCATGCTATTAGTTTATTCTAAACTTTACTTATAACTAGATTCTATAATTCTATCCTCATTCTCCCCTCAAATAAGGGCATCCCTAGATAAGTTATTGGTAAATTTACCTCCTCCATTTGAAGTAACCTACATATCTCAACTTTGATTTTAGTTGGGGTGTTTAGAAAGTAAAATTTAGATTCTATCCTATTAACTTTTTTCCCTCATAGTTTAGTTATTATCCATATATTCAAAAAATCATCAAAAACATGAATGTAAAGACCTACAAAAATGAAAGAAAATAAAATTAGTAGCTTTTAAGGGCTTGCCCTTCTGGATTGGAATAAGCAGTTATCTTAATCCACAAATTAAACCCCAAAGTGACCATATAAGGTTTTTGATAAATTTAAATAGAAATACAAGCACTCAAATAATGAGAATTTGATGCAAGGTGAAAGGGAAAAGAGAAAGAAAGATCCCTAAGATGGAAGATTAGACCAACAATGTGGTCAATATTCAAAAAATGTAAAATAATCGTTGGATGGAAAATTTGTCTTGACAGTAAATTTGCTCCTGGACTGCAAATTTGCCAATGGATCATGAATTTCCACTAGCAAAAAATTTGATTTTAAACTACAATTTTTTCTTAAAAACAAAATCTAACATCGACTTGTAGAAACAAAGTAGAACACCTCAATCTCATTACCAATCTATTAAAACCAATAATTCACAAAAGCCTATACAAATATCTACAAAAATGCTATTACCTATCAACAATACTATGTCTAAAACCTATGCAATGCCAATATATATTTGAAATTTTTCGTGTAATCTCCTTGGGACCCCAAGGGTCTCCTTTTATAGAATATGGAACTTTGGAATTATCTCCAAGAGTGTTCACGAGAAGTTGGATGCATGCACTTTCAGAGAGGTAAGTCATCTAATTTTGCTCCTATTTGAAAGGTGTGATGTTTAGTTAATTGGGTTTGATTAGCATTTACAATATTTGCTTAGAGATTGATTGGGAAGTTAACTACCTCTAATTAGTAGTTGCATGAGCTGATTAGAGGTGGTTATCGAGTTATTTGCCTCTGATTGATAGTTGCATGGGTTAATTTTTGGCGGTTGCTAAGTTAACTACCTTTAATTGGTAGTTCCAACATATTGGTGTAGATTTTGATATAATAAAAAATAAAGCGATTGAATTGATGGTGATTGGGAGCCACACCATCGAGACTAAGAGTTTTGTTGATGGTTTTGCAAATTCGTTGTTGGCACAAATTCACTTGTGCAAATTTACCATTGGAAAATTCATTGCTATAAATTAATTGTAAGTATGAATTTGTCATGCCTATACTTGTTAGAAAGCTTGTTCCAAGAGCTTTCCAAATAGTACAAATTTTACAAAATTTGGAGGTCATTTGCCCTAGTTTTGTGAAGGTCAAAGTCATCCATTATTTGCAGATTTTTTATGAGTGTCAATTTACCATGCTTAGGCTTGTTGGAAAGCTTGTTTTGAGAGCTTTTCAATGGTTTAAATTTGATGAATTTTGAGTCTGATTGACCCAATTTTGAGAAGGAAAACATGGATGGGATCTTTTTACCTCGAAATTGGGTACAAAAAGTGATTTGGTCAAATTAATAAAATGTGTAATGGACGATGTGTTGAATGGTTAATATAGGGAGCAAAATTGGGTGTCTACAATAATTAAATCATCTATTATTTTTAAGTAATCTCTAAAGTTTTACATGCAATAAATTTATATCAATTAGCCTTTTCCTTTCATTAAATTTTGATTTTATGTGTGAAATTATAGGAGGGGTATCCTTTTTATGGTTTCTCTCATATAACTACTTAGCTTATTACAAAAATTGTTTTCTTATGATATTGTTTTTTTTGTGTGTTTTGCTCTATTGTAGCTCTATCCATAATCGTCTTAGGTTATACTTTGAAATAAATATCAACTATTTTTTATCTTGATATTATGTATTTTTTGGGTTTGTTTTCACTAGTTGTTTATGTATGTTGTTTACTTTCTCTTTGTCTGGTTATTTCAAGGTTCTTCGTACTTATTTTTTATCATACTATGAATTTATAGGGAAGCTTTTATGTCTTCTTTTTTTCAATTTTATTTTTATGCATGATTCAAATACTTCTTTGATTATATCCATTTGTTTTCTATAATCAAAATTATATAAGTCTGGAAAATGTTTTCCCTCTTTCTTTCCTTCCTTTACATAACCTTCTTCATATATATTTAAAAGTTTCTTGATTTTTCTTTTTCATAAGGACATTTCATATTATCTTTCCTTTAGTTATTTGAATATGTGCATCTTACCTATTTTTTTTGTGTTTGAACATTTATGTACACTGAGTTGTGATCAGATTATATCTCCATAGGAATTGCTCCAATTTTTAAATCTTTTGTCCTTGAAATAAAGTTTGGTGAGAAAATATCATAATCAACTACACTATGCATTATGTGTTTTACAAGTATATTTTCTAAATTTTTATCACATGTTTATGCTATTGCAAATGATCAATCCCTCAATGCTATATAGTTTAAAAGTTCTCCATAATGTGTGTGGGTCATTGATCATCAATTGAGGACCTTAACCAACGATGATCCACCTCTTCCTCCAACCATAGTGGATCATGTATGTCTTCATTAACCTTTAAAGAACTTGTTTTTCTATTTGTTGTCTTGGCATTAAAGTTACCCATTAAAACAATCTCTCCAACCTTCCTATATTATATAATATTTTTTCTTAGTATCATATATGGATCTTCATGATCTTAGATATTACCTCTAATAAAAGTTTGATTATTGTGGAGTTAAACAATAAGGTGCAATCAATATATCATTATTTATGATTATGATCAATACATATTATTTGTTTGGGTCTTCTTTTTCAACCTATATGAGTCTACTATAAGACTTTTTATTAGTATTATTTTTTCAATGGATTATATGGGATTGAAATGGACCCCATCGATATTACATCATCACAACATAGTGGTATTACAACAAAGTTTAGATATTATCCATGTATCATTTGATAAGATTTGAACCTAAATTTCCTCCTTGAGCGTTGAAAAATTTAACTTATTAAGCTAATACCACTTAACTTTTCGATGAGTTTACATAAGTTTTTACGAGGAATCCTCCCTCATATTGAGTGAGGTTTGAACCTTGACCTCTTAAAAAGAACCCAAAGCTCTTACCACTACAATAAACTTACAACTTATTTTAATTAATATTATTATTCTATGTCCTTTTTTATTTTCATGTGTTTAAATTTAAGTTATCGTCTTTTTGTGTCCTTTACTAATATGCTTTCTTATAACTATTATGTTCATGTGTTTTTATTAGTATGATTATATCACTTGCTTTAATTTTAGCCTTACCTCTCATTCATAAATATTCATGACAATAACAACTCACTAATATTAACTCTTCCATAAATATTCATGATAATTACAACTCACTAGTATTGATGGCTCTCTAATTTCCTATTTATTTAATATATTTCATATTCTTTCTTATTTTTCAACCATGCATATTTACTCTAGGTCCTTGCTATCATATTTTAACTTAGAAATAAAATCATTATGTATGTAAAAATTTAATCTCTTAGTAATTTTAGAAAACCTACATTTAAAATTTTAAAAATAAAAAATAAATATTAAATATTAATGTTAGATTGAGATTGGTTTAAAAAAACAATAAATTTAACATAAAAGCAATTAAGAGGACTTACTTCCCTCCATCCAAAATTTAACCTGTTGAGGTTTTGTATTTTAAATTATATTTATTTGAAAGGACCGACTTCCTTCTTCAAAAATTTAAAGTGGTGTTGACGTCTTTTATTATGAATTGTATTTATATATAAATATTTGATATTAACTACTCATAGACGTAACAAAGAAGTATTTTAATTTAATTAAGATAGTGGCGAGTAATAAATGTTAATGGTGCAGTAAATATATGGAAATGGTTACATCGCCGCATGAACTCCATAAATGCATGCGTGCGTGTCTGGGTTAACAAGCAAAAGATCGAATATCGAAAAAGTGTTTTTCTTTTCGAGCCTTAAACGCTGTTTCACGTCACTGTGAGGTCTTCCGCTTTTCACAATTTCAGCTACTTCTAATCCCTCAGATTCTTTTAATTGCGGGCATGCTTATCCTTTGCGCTTCGATGTTTCTTGGCATCCATTTCGGTCTTCGAAACTATTCGTACCAAAGGTATGTAGAGGGATTTTACCAAATTTACTCCGCACCCAATTGAAATGCCGTTGTTGTTCGTTTCGTAAGCACTGATTATTTTCTTGTATTGCAATGCAAGATACGCAACGATACGAAAACGTACCCTTCATTAATTCCGTGTGAGTGGAGTAGAGGCAATAGGTACTAACCTGTGAGTGGAGCAGACAAGTATTTACAACAAGCTACCAGAAGGGCGGCAGAAGTAATAAGTATATGGTCTCAAGTGGGGAGATGGTGAAGATGTTGTCTTCCGTAAGGGATTTGCCGCAATTGGATGCCTCAGATGCCCAAAAGTTCGAGCAGGATTGGCACGAGCTGCATCTTGATGACTTTGCCATCTGTTCTACACGTTTGGCTTTGTTGCAATCGGAGTGCCAATTCCGATCTGACAAGGTTCGAATTGTCTGCAGCTAAAAGATGTATGTTGTATTATTTATCTTTCTTTCTTGTTTGTTGTTGGCATTATAGGAAAAAGGGACGGATTAAACTCCGGTCATGCTTTTTTTGAATATTGTGGTTTAGATGGGACATCCCCCAGTTGGCCTTCATCTGGTCTTTTGCTTTTATATACTACAAATATAGGCATAACTATGGCACTTGTAAAAGGAAAGAACTGGAGCTTGGAAGAGTTGATTTGCACTTTCGAGTTCCATTATGCAATTTTTACAGTTTGTTAACAATGCATGCTGAGACTAAATTAAGAATGAATTTCCCTACTTGCATTATATTATCCCGTTTCTCCAAGTTGTTTTGGGCTTTCGAGTTGCATTTTGCAATGGTTGTGTATAGTTTCATCCCGCTATTGCTACACTTTGTTAACAAGTTAGAATACATTTCCCTACTTGCATCATATTATCCCGTTTCTCTCCCAAAAATTTAGGGCTTCTATGGGGTCCTCCATTGTTATAGCATATAAAAGATATATTCTTAGATATTCGCCAAGCCTTAGATATATTCTTAGATCTTCGCCAAGCTCCTTTGCAAGGAAAAGTTTTCACTCTACCGGACGTTGTAGTTCAATTGTGTACCTCTTTAACTAGGTTCATAAGATAATTTTAAATAGAGTCTTGCCAGTCTGACTAGGGTATGAGACTGTGGGACATGGTGGGGATGTCCCTCAGCTGTCGCTGGGTACGCCCCACCAAATCCTCCCGTTACCCTCATATATGTGTGGATGCCTAGTAGATGCCTTTGTCTCCTCTCCAGTGACGGAGATGTTTGGGCGTCCCCTATGTAATATACAATGTTTCCCAGGAAACTTGATATATAGAGACAACAATACAGATGAATCAATGTACAATGTTTCCCAAGTTTGATAATATAGAGATAAGAAATACAAATGAATTACACTGAAATATGAAGAGTTGTTTGCATAATATAGTCATCGGATTACATTAACAGTTGAAATCTGGAAACTTAGCTCCTCCCATATCTTTTTGGTGGGACGAGAAGGCAAACATATGGTTTCTTACATTATTTACGTTGAAAGCTGAAATACACACGGTTCAAGCGTCTCTAAAAAAATATTTTCAATCCATTCATGCACATAAAGTGAATGGATGTCTTAAGAAAACTATAGATGATTAAGAAACGAGTCATCAGAAAGGGGAAGTTGAACATGATATTTTGAAGAGCATCCTTGGCAGTCTAGTGGTCTAGTGGTCTAATAATTGAATGCATTCTTAGCAGTCTAGTGCTCTAATCATTGAGCGAGTGACCATAATGTAAAAACAATACATTATTTTATTTTCTTTCTCTATAAATGCTCATTGATAATGAAAAAACCAATGATTAACTCATTTGTGCTTTCTTTTAAATCTAAAATTTCTTAAACATCCCCTGCTTGCAAAAATTCTTAGGGCTATATCCTCTAGCAGTTGCTGTTTTGCATGGTTGCATTTCCCTGTTCCCACCAAATGGGTTTGAATCATTCTGTTTGTGTACTCCAAGTAACATAGGTTTTTATCAAATCATTCTGTTCCTGATGATTGGAACTTATAATATTGTACACGAGAGTTTGAAGTTATTAATATCAAATGGTTTAGAATATATACTGTTGTTCCTCACGTAAATTGGGTGCACTTGCATTGATTGGCATATATTTTACCGAAAAATGTTCTGCATGCTCAGGCTGGTTGGAAATTTAATTGGAAGAAGAAGAGGAACTTCCCAAAGAAAATAGGCGAATCCATACCCAACACTAGACATTCTATTCACTGTAGCCTAACTTGCAATAGAGTGCTGCGCAACTGATTCTGAGAGCTACTTGTATTGATTGATATATATTTTACCCCTTAATTTTACAGTAAAATGTTTGGCATGTCCAGGCTTGTTGGAAATTTAATTGGAAGTTCTAGAGAAAATAGGCGAATCCGTATCTAACACTAAAAAATATGTCAAATTGAGTTCATGAATAGAGGCTAGGGGTGACTCTTTTTCTAACATTGGAAGGTACATTGCAATTGAATTTAATTTGGCTTTTAGACATTCTATTCACTGTCACCCAACTTCCGACAGAGTAATTATGGGTCTCCGACAGAGTAATTATGGGTCTTGACTAATATCTTGAAGTTTTATATGGGATGTTTATGCATAGCAAACAACTTTAGTACTATATTGGGAAATTGACATTCATAGCTACACTTAGCAAGAGTGTGAAGCTTTGTAGAGGGAGTGTGTATCCATCACAAACACTTATAGTACTGTAGTATGTCGGGAAATGGACATTCACATCTATAGTACTGTAATATTATTTTTATTATGTATAATTTTTATTTGTTAATAGCATATTATTAGATAAAGCTATAAAAGACAAGGTATAAATTTTGTAAATAATATGTGGTAAAATATTATTGTATTAATAGGACTATGTGGTTTATTAAAATATCAAAATACCACAATCATATAAAAATTTAAATAAAAGCTAATGATTATATACCTTTTGAATTATTTATTATTAATTTTATTATAATTCAAAACAACAAAGGTAGGAAAGATAGTGATAGGTATAGATAACAAGAAGCAATAAAACTAACATAAGAAAAAAAGGAAGGTGTAATGAAAGATAATTATAGGTATAGAAAACAAGGTATAGAGAAATATTAACTTCTTGTAACATGAAGCAATGAATCTAACATAAAAAAAAGGAAGATGTATTACAATTTTTACTATGAGGTGTGATGTTGGATTTTTTCAATGATTTTACATAGGTTTTTATGAGGGGTCTTGGTCCCCTCATACAGAGTAGGGTTTGTACCTTAGATCTCTCAAAGAGAGGACAAAGTCTTTATCACTACAATAAGCTTACAACTATTCTATGAGTTTACATATGTTTTTTGAGAGGTCTTGGTCCCCTCATACTGAGTGGGGTTTGAAATGTGGACCTCTCAAAGAGATGCCAAAGCCCTTTCCACTACAGTAAACTTACAGTTTGTGATGTTGGATTTTTCCATACTTATAAAAATATTATCTTAAGAGAACTATTGGGTCAACATATATCCAACAAAAAAATCCTATGTTTTACATGGTAAAATTTAGACTAAAACATGTACAAAGAGATGTAAACATAAATATATTTCTTGACCAAGCAAGCCCGTTATGCATATGAATACCCTTGACATATTTTAGCATAAATAGAAATCCATGTTACTCAAGCTAGACCTACCCAAGACCTTTAATTGGGATCACTAGATATTTTTTTGGTCTAACCTATAAATAGCTTTTTATTTCCATGAGGATTAGACTAAATAGGTAGTAGCTTGTTTACTCTTCACTTCTCTATACTCATTAATGGATATGCATCTAAGATGTTTAAAGTATAAAGAGGCCTTAGGTAGGGTGATACACTATAATCTTACCTATTTATTCTTCTTGTTAAGAGATTAGGTAGATACCTAAAGAGCCTATAAATTAGAGGCTTGTTACGAGGTTTTGATATAATATGGATTTGAACCCATCATTCATTTGTAATACATATATGACATTAATCTTGTAGGAGTGGGATGTATATTAAAAGATTTAATTATTTGTAAGGATTTGGATACCTACATTTTAACCTCTAGATATGTGCTTAATAGCATAATATTATATATTTTTTATCTATATAGATAATATACTTTAGCTTCACATTGTTGGTATAATTAGGTTTCCATTTGCCTTGAATCTATTTAAATACTTAGGAAATCCCATTTTATAAGAGAATTTGAGGGAATAAGATTAGAAAGAGGTAATTGATAAGGTTAAGAATAAAATTTTACTTTTGACTTCTAGATTTTATCCATGTCTAGCATAATTACTCTTGTTAAATATATTTTTCCAAGTGTTTCCCATCTATCACTTTGTAGAGTCTACTATACCAAAAATCAATTCTAAGCAATATTTTGTAGCATGTCAAACACTCTTGATAGCCATTATTATTTGACAAAGCTAATATCTTATCATAGTCTAAAAATTCCTTTTTGTGTATTTATCTTAGCTTGATTTTTTATTTTGGTTGCTTTATTTGGTTGTAGGATTAGACGTATAATGGAGGAATTTGAGGGATTCTCCATGGAAATTTCCAAAATATTGAATAGCCATATATGAAGGATTAGACATCTCTCATAGGTTGAAGAGGTGTGAAGCCTATTTTGATAAAATTGGGTTGAACTCAATGAACTTGATGACTTAGCACAAACATCATATATATTGCTTCATCTCCATGTTATAGTTGAGGTGCTTCAAATCTAGAAACATAAGTCTAACACATTTTGATGGAATCATAAAGGGTAGATATATTATATAGGCATCACGTTGAAGTATGTGTATGCACTATTAGAAGTATCGATGTCATGGTTATATGTTGCCTTAACCACCAACATGGATTGGATATATGTGACCTACCTTAGGGGTGAGGAGAAGCATACTAAGAAGATAGTGTAGATAGTCTCTTGGGTAATTGAGGCATCTTGATATTCAAAATAATATTATAAGGTTCCTTTGGGATAGAGTATTTGCTATGGTACCTAAGGATAGGTATATGGGGATATGATATTGTATTGTATAAGGGTATTATTGATAGTTAGCATGGACCATGCATAACCCAAGGTTGATTGTATTAATAATATACATTATAATAATAAGTGGGACAAGGTTATAGGATTTGACTAGGGTTAAGGTTTTACCCTCCCTAAAGTAGCATTAGAGGATTGGTATATAAATAAGGGATATTTTCATTATAATAGGGATCACTCATATCAAGTATTATAATTATTTTTTCCCATGAAGTAGATTATGATATTTGGGAGATATTGTGGAGTTATTTCGTTCTTGAGGAGTATAATTGGTATTGTCGTACCCTAAGGATATTATCTATCTTTGTCTCATTGTGTGGATTGTTATTGTGGATAATTATTAATGAATGAATGCTTTGATATTTTTGCATAATGGTGAATGATTCATGCTTCTGATTAAGAGACAACCAATTATTTTCTATTGTACATTAGTTGTATGCAAATAATTTTGGGGTGGGGATTCTACTTTAATTAGGGTAAGATGGTTCTAGTAAACATTATTCATGACTTTTATGATATTAGGGTGTGAGGATATAAGCAAATGAGAGGAACAAGACTTCTCATAGGGTGGATATATGGGTGTGTTTTAAGGTATAGACATTAAGGAATATCCCATGCTATCAAGAAACACCTCTCATGGCTACACAAATGAGTAATTAAGGAAAAAGTAGAGGGAACTACTTTGTGAATACCAACCATGAAGGACTTTAATCCAGAGATAGGTATCATATGTCAAATTTACATAGAGCACATAATTGACTATGTAGATGTGTAAGAGGCACTATAAATCAATTACCTTTATGAGCATAATGAGCATGTGATGGAAGTATATCCAATTCAAATAGCATTGAGATAGTGTAAATGAGAGTGCCCAATTTTGACCTTTCCATAATTTGTTTTAACGCATATACAAAAATAATATTAAAAGTTAGTGGAACCACCATGATTGCTTGGATGTATGATGCAACATGCAATAATTATCTCCACACATGTATGTTATATTACAAAAATAGGAGATATGGTGCCTTAGGCATAGAATATGTCCCTAATTAACGGTAGGTGTGATAAGAAGAGGGTCAAATGTGATCCTCTTGAGAAATAAACATGGAAGAGCCCTTACATAAATAGATTAGGATAGGAGAAAATTCCCTATTAGTTGAGAATAGTAGAGGGGACACCCTTCTAGAGGTTCAATTGGATATTAAATATATTGGTTCCTTAAAGGGGAAGGATAGGCTAGTCTTCTAAATGCAACCATAGAGACAAAGATTTATAGACTCATCTTTGTGGTTGGTAATTTAGTCAGTGGTACTAGACTTATATCTCTTATACTTTTTACTCTTGACTAATGTATTTGAATTCAATGTTTATATATTTTAAATGAAGTGATAAATATGTATATACATACCTACGACAAATGGAGAGACTTTATTGCATGAGATCTATACGTATTACTACTAGACGTTTATCTACCATTATTACTAGTCCATCCTCCACTAAGTTTGTCCAACTGGTGGGTAGACATGTGGATATATTTTATTTATGTATTATGATATTGAGATCCTATGAGTTTTGAGTAGTGGAGATGTCATGTAGATGAGGTTAGCCTTACTAGATACTAAGTTGGTATGGTTAGCACAACTAATAGAAGACCATATAATTGATATGACCATCTTTAAAAAGAGTCACATGAGAGAGGTCTCTAACTTGAGAGAGGACCTTCGTTGTGCATGTAGGAAGACATTGGTATTGAGGTCAAGGTTATAAAGTCAATAAATAGAGATATAGATGTTGATTATGACCTATAAAAGTATAAAAGCAAATGTATGGCAATATCTAAGGGGGAAAGTTTAGACATATGGCATAATGCACTTGTAGGATGTATATATATATAATGTTTAGTCTCATAGATGCAATTTTCATTATGAAGTATTGCATAAGAATGTATCTCATAGAATGGGTTATCTCATAAGAATGTATCACTTATTGATAAAAATGTTAAGATATTTAATGTCATAATGTGAGAATATATAATATACAAAATATCTTTACATAGTTCCAAATGTGATAAGAGTAGTTATATGTTGTCATCTGAATGGGTTTTCTACCACTTTCCTTTTCCCATGTATTTTTTTGCTTTTAATTTTTTTTAAATTGTAAATATCAATTGATTCTTTTGGAGCTATAAGATCCTAATGGAATCGCATTGGCAACCCCTATAGATAGTTTCATGGCCACTTTGGGAGTGGCATAATTATTTTTGAAAAGCACATAGCCTAATGAAATTAATATCTTTGAAGAACTACATTGCCAAACGTAAAAATTAATTTTGTAGCCACCGTGGGATTGGTGTCACTGCTACTTTTAAAGCCATTATGGAAATAGTGTAATTACTTATATAATATTAAGAAATTTGGAATCAAACTTTTTTGTTGAAATTGTAATTTGGTTTATGGTCAAGGATAACATTATATGATGTATAGAATAGGACTAAGGGAATTTCATTGTACAATGTATTAATTAATTGTAATATGTTATTATGTAAGCGCTATAGGTCATCGTCAACCTTGTTATGGGTAGAAACTCTTTATAACTTGAAAATAACCTAAAGCCTCCTTATTATGTTGGCTTATGTTAAACTTTATTATGTAATTGGGGTTTTCGTATTGGTATAAATACCCCTTTCACACTCCTCATTTCTTTATTAGAGTATTGTGTAATTTTATCTATGGATACAATGAATATTTATGGTGCCTATGAGTGCGCACCTATCTATCTTTTTTTCATCCTTTTTAATTTTTTGTATAATATTTGAGTGGATGGATTACTTTTGTTTATTTTTTAAAAATACAATGAATTCAAATATGGTATTGTAACACCGCAAGTCTACTCACTGTGTTGTTTAAAAACACAAAGCAATTTTTTTTGATCAAATTTAGAGAAATTTTATGCATCATCCAACATAAATTAGTACAGAGGTATTGAGTATTTGTTTCAAGGTAATTTATCGTAGCATACGGTCCCTTAAACATTCACGATTGGCCAACTCCCGCATTAGGTGTCATTTTTTAAACATGTTCGCCTCCTTTACTAGAGGTCCATGTTCACGGTATGGGGTTGTCCTTATAGGCCCCATAATACCTGAAATGGTGGATGCATATTTCCCCAAACCTTAGCATGGTAATATTAATATCTTTATCCCGTAATTCTACCCGAGGCACTCATGCTAGAGTGTAGCATTAAAATACCTAGTGTTTAGCTGAATACCTACCTTCTATAGATTCAGTTAGGGCCCACCATTTCTCTAGCTCAAGGCTAGGTACCTCAGTTCATACAATGAATGATAAAGTGTTATCCCATTCCAACACTCGCTGGACCTTTTAGCTCCAAGGTTCAACTACTCTTGAATATTTCGATATTTTGCTAAAAATTCCCCATTCGAGCATAGAATGCGGGATACCCTTACATACTACTCCCTTATCAATCTAGAGATAGTATCCCATTCTACCCCTTATTAATTGTTCACGGTAATAGGACCTCCTCATCTTGGGTAGGATTACCGAAAAATGACTAAAATCAAAACCACAATATTTACTCTTTTTTATAAATGTTGGTGTTGAGTGGATGCGCATCTGTCTTGATGCAACATCATAGTAGTCTTTATTATCCATCCTTCTCGATGGTATAATGGACTCTACTTAGGTCAAGTAGTCTTTTCTTTTCCATCCTTCTTGATGGATCAACTTAGGTTTGATGGGTTCAACTTGGGTTTAAGTTGATAATAGACCAAAATGTAAGTAGAGTGTTTAGTAATCATAAAATGTTTATCTATTATCTTTTATCTATTATATCATTATATTTTAATGATAATCATGATCTTGATTGCAAAATATCTCAAACATATTAATCAAATAAATAGGATAACCTAAACATGAGTAAAATTGTCAATCTAATTTTAAATAGTTCAACACTCACACTTGACTACTAAAAGATATATATTTGTTACTATACCATAAAAACCTCGATTAAATCAATCATTAAATAATTCAGCATATCTCATTGAAAAATTCAAAATTCAATCCTTAAATCGGATGAAATCACACGATATTACTATTAATTGAAGAATTCAATAAACTTTAAACCCTTAACAAGTACTCATAAGATGTGGATTATTCTATAAACTATTTCCACATAACCTAAAATTTAAACATAATTTATATATGGTACTCTAATAATTATAAAGTATTTCATATAACTTAGTACAATCAAAATGATTATCCATCATATACTTGTCTTACTATAAAGTCCTTCAATTCTATTCAAGCAATCATCTAGATTCCCTTTACAAATTTCAAAATTATATTAAATACAAATCAACTGAAGACATCGATTTAGCTAGTCAAATTTTATAAAGCGTTCTCTTAAATAGTTCTTGATGAACATCGGAAAAAGAAATTGAAAAGGGTTTTAATTAATTCATATTCGGTTTTGTTATCAACAACATAATGGTTGGAAGATATCTTAATATATAACTATATATGACTAGAAGATAAAATATATGAATATTTTAGAGGTTATATGTTCTACCTTATTTAGCTCATGACCTAAGTTCTCACCAAACACATATTTCTAATCCTCACTCACTCGAAACAATAAATATCTAAGCATTTGTAAGCTTCACATTTCCTATGATACCGCCACCATAACATACCTTTGAGGGTTTTAAGACAAGACCATGTGTTTATTAATAGTGCATTTGGCTATCCTAGGACGTTTATTATTGCTACTGACGTTTTAGAGAAACTCGAACTGCTCAACAAGCTATGATTGCAGAATATTTCCCCAGGCACGGTTTCTATGTGACATCACTCATTATTAAACCAAGGTTTCAATAAATTTACAGTTGATTAAGTATCCCGAGGATGATTTCATCTTTGTCATTATACTCAATAATCTAAGATCACTACTTCCATGCTTTTTCAATCAAACAAAAGACGTCATGTTTACATATACACGTGGCTATTCAAAATCATATGACACAACTAGGTAAACCTCTTAATTTTTTTGGTAGCACCCCTATTTTTTTTATTTGTAAATATGTAATTTTATAGGTTAGAAAACAATTTACAAATAATTTTTTTTTTATCATCAAGCACATACCACAATACTTTAAAAATTGAAAAGGACTACTTATCATATTAAGCATACATACAAACACTTGCTCAAAACATGGAGTTCATTATCTCTATAGGGCTTATATAATTGTAAAGCTTAGACGAAAAGAATAAAAATAATGTTTAAGATAATTTTATTGCCACCCTAAGTTTTATTTCATTTTCTCACTTTGGTTACTTGAGTCGCATTATAGTCAACCCATCTAGGTAACCGCCCTTAATTGAAAAATTAAACCTTAAAACATGTCTTATCCGAACAATCCTATCACACAAATTTTTTTAGCAGACAAAAATAGTTCATGACGCATTCACATATATCAAAAAGTCTCCTATTCCAATATTGACATGCATAATGATGCTTCACCTTTTTTTTTTTAATTTAGAATCTGAAATAATTTCCGAAGATAATGATGTTTTACATAAAAGGGTGTTCCCACTAATAAATAATAAATGTTAATGCACAACTTTACAACACACACAACTCGAGTTTTACAAAGTACAAATGTTTAGTAGTGGACGAGTAAAGTTTTAGGACATGGGCATCTTCTGCAACAGAAATAAAATTACGGTATCTATAAAAGCTTGACTTCCAAAGCAATGGTGGTGAAAGTACAAAATGCTTTCCATAAAGGCTTTTAATTCTCTTATGCAATGCTCTGGCACATATCATCTAAATCCATGATAAATTTAAAACAAAACTAATCATTCTGCAATTAGAAAAAAATATTAATATATATATATAACACATTTTCCAATCTCATATGAAAATGTAAGCGTCACTCCTCCTAAATAAAGTCACTACAACAAAATATAGATAACATTATTACAAGGTATAAAACCGGTATTTGAGTATAAGTTTGGCAATATATTCCAAACAATAAAAAAATTGACTAACACGTATAGGTAAAATGATCCTAAAGCTTACCCAACAGACATATACAACATCTATATCAAGGACCAATAAAATATTTTCACCCAATTCTGATAACGTCGAACTACGCTTCAAAGAGTATTTGGGTCATCTTGAACCCTTAGATAACCAACTCCCTGAACACAAGATTATCATTCTCGAAAACGTTCAATCGAATGGATGAATTAGTCTTGTAGGTGGAAAGGAGGAGTATTGGGTGTATCGGGTCAGCACAACTCATGTTTGAATGCATCTACAACTATATGTAAATTCTATCTTTCAATGTTCTCATTCCCACCCCTTTATGCATTTTGGAATACAATTAACGAAAAAGTAGAGCTATCAAGAAAAATGCAAAGAGAGCAGATTTCAGGAAAGACATAAGATTTACAACATATAATACTTAATCAAATTCCACATCAATTTTCAAAGTAAGGAATAACTCATCTTAGAACACACATACAATAAGACTTCAAACTTCATGGATTCATCTTCCAATATATTAGTCCATTCCATTAATATAAGTAATTTTTCTACTGTAAGAACACTAACCTATTCACTTGGTATTGAATCTTCCACACCTACTTCTGTCTTTCTTCTAAACGACTATATCCTAGCAAGACAAAATAACGATGATGATCTATTCTACTATTCATCCTATCCTTTTATAGGTGGTTGAAGATAATTTTCCTTAAACAACTGTAATATTTCATGCATATACCTTCCTCACACAAATTCTAGATGGAAATGGGTCTTTTTATTTTTTTTTCATAAATGATAGTGAAAATTACTCTTTATTTGTATATATTTGTATATATTATTATTTTTTAATTATTACTTTCTTAATATTTTTTTTCAAATAGGAATGTAAACATACATCTAGCATCCCCAATATTTGATAATTTAATGTGCAGCTATATGAATGTAGCTACATGAAAGTTCCTACTATGAGATTCCATGTACTTACTGGTGTTATGATTTTAAGCCCTAAACATCATATCCCGCCTTACCTTACACAGATAATCCTCAACTTTCCGCTTGAAAGTGGTCACCTGGATTCTTCAAACTGCTTGTTGGAGAATGTGCACATGCTCCTGCACTCACAAAAATCATTAGCAGTATCTCATTCTAAAAGCAATAATAAACAAAAATATAGCAAAATGGAGGGATTTTACAGGTAATGCAAAAGCACTAGTTAGAGCCTCCAAATTTTCCTCTAGATTATAGGACGATCTTCTTCTCAAAACCTTAAAAATAATTTTTGCATAAAAGGAGAGAAAATGATTTTCTATCTCTCATCCATTATTCTCAATGCTTTGAAATATTTTTCCTCTATCATAAGATAGGGTTTGCAATAGAAAATTTACTTTAATTTTGCAAATATGGACAATTTAAATCTACAGATGATGGGAAGTTTCAAATATGATGAAGGAAGAAATTTTAAATTTGTGGTAATAGTTTCTCTAAATTTAATTTTGGAACTTTTATGCACCCTAAATTTTGTGTATATTTGTCTTGAATGGTGTCACACCCATTTTCAAGTAGTAGGTACCCCATCCTTGATGGTGGAGAGCATTGTGACAGTTATGCAAGTACATACAAGACAATGTTTCCACCTACGACAGTGGTTCAAATACTAGTCTTGAATTTTTAATTTTTGTTTACTTAAAATCTAGGATAATAGAAGATTGATCATGCTTCATTCTCATCCATTACCACAGTGTCTTGGAAAGCTTGTTGAGATGAGATCTTTGATCCGATCAAGGTCTAGGTTTTGGAACGTCTCCCCTTTGTTTTTGCAATTGAAGTGGTGGTTGCATTATGTCTTATGGAAGTAGGTACAAAATCCTCACCATGATTTGTAAGGGTAGGTTGGATTGAAGGAATATGTTACAGCTGATAAAGCATGGGTTTGAATCCTTGTAGCACCAAATCAACCTTTTTTACTAAGCCTATGATTGAAACAAATGACAAGCATAACAATGACTAAGTGCACATTATATTTTAATTGGAAGCCTAGGATATTGGTTAGTGCAAGTATTTTTACTAAGCAAGGACCTAGGTTCACATCCCTTCAATTGGATTTTGATGAATAACTAATGAAGTGGTTGATAAGACAAATGACATGGCACTCCCGTGTGCCACCTATTACTTCTATTTCTATATCTATAACCCTTAAACTATCTAGGAGCAAATAGATGCTAGATTTAAAATGCACCAATGGTATCCATGTGGTGCAAGATAAGTGGTGGTCATCAATGAATGAGTAGGTGATACATGATAGGCTACAATTTGGTGTTATTTCTCTAAGGCTTGAGGCTTTATTTTCAAATTTTTAGGGCTATTATGATTTTTTTTGGAGGCCATAACTTTTGTATACAAAAGTATTTAAAGCCCTTTTTTTTCCTAATAACATGATTTTTTTAGCTCTATGGATTGGTGATATAAATTTATAAATCTATTCTAATATTTTGGGTCAATTTGCATGGAATAGTCCTCAATCCCTATTGCCCTATTTCAAAAGGGTAAATTTACATTTTTCTATGTAATCAAAATCTTTGGCCTAATTTTTGGGAGATATAGATGGATTTGTGATAGTTATAGTAGATTTTAAGTATTTTAGAGGCTTGTAGGAGAGGGATTCATAATATGATTTAGTCAATTCCTCCTCCTATTTATGTGATTGATTCAGTTTATCATGAAGGTTTAATCTTTCATGATATCTTTCTTCCTTTATTTCTTATCTTGGTACTCTTGTAAGTTTATTACAACTCTTATTTTATGCATATTCATGCAATACCTATTTTGGTGACTAAAATTGAGTGGCCCAAGGACAAGAATAAGTCTTCAAAAAGGGCGATGTATATTGTAAGAGGAAAAATTATGCCTTCAAGAAATAAATATGTGACACTAGAAGTTTGAAGAATATTATCTTTAAAGGAGGTGGTGATATTGACTTATCTTCTTTTATTGAAGTTCTCATGAAAGTGTTTCTTAGATGCATATGGGAGTGTCGAGTAGTGGTAGTGGTGACTACGGTCAAGCCTAAGGGGACTTATATGCAGGAAATATTTTTGTAATAGTATATTTCAGATAATGAGTTTACCTCAAAATGTGGAGGTCCACTAAAGCATCCATAATAGGGGGATGATATTATTATTACTAATATCTCCTCTCCTTGGCCCCATAGTTTATATTTTAGGAGGGTTTTGAAATTGTAATATTATTTATGGCCAAGGATGATATTATATGATGTATTGAATAGTCCTAAGGGCATCTCATTTTATAGTGTCTTTATTAATTATAATGTTTTATTATGTAATCCCTACGGACCATGGTTGACCTTGTTATGGTTAAACCCTCATTATAACTTGTAATTAACTTAAGACCTCTTGTTTTTCAATGATTTTACATATATTTTTGTAAGGGGTCCCAGTCCCCTCATATTAAGTGGGGTTTAAACCATAAATACCTCTTGTTATGTAGGCTTAGGTTAAACTTTATTATGTAATTAGCGTTTTGGTATTGGTATAAATACCCCCTCCCACTACTCATTTATTTATCAAAGTGTTGTGTAATTTTATCTAAGAATATAGTGAATAATTATTGTGCCTATGGGTGCGTATCATATCTCTCTTATTTTCCCTCCTTACTTTCTATATAATATTTGAGATGATGGATTCCTTTTATTATTTTTGGAAAATATTTTAAATTCCAACACTTTTGTGAAAGAGGTAACACTTTAAAATAATAATAATCATATCCTAGAAATTTTATATCTTGATTTGGTGAATCCTGAAGATATCTCTTGGCATTGGCATGTTAGACGACAAGTAGAGATTTTGCTATTTTCTAAACTTTTTTAGACTTTTTATAATTTTTTGAGAACATGTCTTTTGTGCTTCTAAGGAAATAATTCACATGTTCATCTCACAACTTGGTAATATTTCCTAATAGTTCAATAGATATGAAATGTAGACTTTGTTGGGAGGTTTCATTTGTCGATAAGAAGAAACCAATGCTCCAATGATGAGAATATGCCACTTGGTGATTGTTCATACCTTAAAACATCCTTACACTTGGTTAATATAAATCTTAATATAATGACAAAATATTTTTAGAATACTTTAGTTTTTATTAGACTCCATTAGATGGGAGTTTGGGAATACCCCCGAGGGGGTTATAAATAGAATGCTAAGACCATATATTTGGAATTTTGAGCCTCCAAATTAGTTTATAAAGTGCATATGATTTGCAATTTTTTGATACAATAACCTTACGCATAGTATCAATTAAATACATTTATATGAGAAATTGTCGTTATGGTCATAAGTAAGAGTTTTCATCACGTTTTCATTGATTTTTTTAGTATGGTCCATTTCTAATATTGAATATATATTTTCATATTTGGTGCATGACTTAGAATGTAATTACAACTAGGAAAATGATTTGTGATATGACAATATGGTGTTGAAGAATTAGGATAAGGAATATGTTGAAGATAACTACTATGATGAAGCTTAGGTGTTAGAGTTCTTTGACATACAAGACTAGGAGATATTCTTAAGTGTAACATGAGTAAATAAGTTATATAATGATAGGTTTTGAGATTAGCATGTAAGAAATGGTTGCTACATTTGATTTTTCTAACATGTGGATAGGGAAGAGGATAATGGATAAAATATTTTAAAACAATTGAGTAATTCTTGCACATAGGTATCTAGTGAGAAAATCAAAGCGTTGAAATATTTTTTTATTTAGAATTGGTAGACTTTTCGTGAGAATCACTAAGGCTATCATGAGAACAATCTTCCTCATCATGGAGAATAAATATTTAAGACTCTAAAAGTAATCTTTATTGAACTTAGATCTTTGGATACCTAATTTAAGATCATTTTCTTTTCTATAATCATGGCAACTTTATTTTTTAGTTTTTTAGAAGTTCCATATAAATTTCATCATGTACAAGCTTGGACCAAGTATAAGTACTTTTATTTAAATTTGAAGAAGAATCTTATGTGATAACCTTAGGAAGACTTTCACTAATTATATGAACATCATGAAGTTCTCCTTTATATACACTAGGTGGATAATTCATTTCCACATAGACAATTAATTGTCTAGCCTCTTCATCAAACTAGATGATATTGTTGTTCTCAAAAGAGAATTTCTTAATATTTTGATGGTTTATTTTATTTTTTGTAAATTTCAAGATTTTGGTTGGCAAGACTTTGAGTAACATGGTTTATTTTTTCATGAGCATTAGTAATATTTATATTGTGCAAAATAACATTCGTAAACCCATATCTTATGGTTTCTCTATTATTTTTTAGGTTTAGGCTTTAGATTCCCCTAACCTCCCTAAACTTATAATACATGCCATGCAATCCTATAAATTTGTAAGGTTATAGTGTTGCTTAGTGCTAATATTAATTAGATATCATTGAAATTTTGATCAACACTAAAGACTATTGTCATCAATGTTATATTTTGCCTAGTAACCAAAGTCTTTCCACCTACCGATAAAATTTAAATGATTTCACCTTGTGCTTATTTAGTAAGCACAAATTGTCAAACTATATTATCTTATGTTGTCCAAAATCCAAACTCATATGCAAAAATATTTATTGATTGTTCGAATATTTTAATACATATTTAGGTAAGTTTTCATACCAATCCAATGGATTATTTCAATGACCTAGCTAATACTTTGGTTATAACATCAAGATTCAAGTCTAACTAACATTTTTATATGTTTTAAAATTTATTTAGGAATGTTGGGCATCTTGAGTCCTATATTATGAAAGAGGCGGTAATGGAGGCAGTGCTATGTATGTAATTTTTTGATCTAAAACTTTGCTAAGTCATATTATTGGTTGTGGATTACTCATTTGATTAGACACATTAGTTATAGAGTTATTTGGTTTTAATTGCATAATTATTGGTGGTTGTATTAGAAAGATACCTTACCTTGGGAATGTGGTTTGCCATGAGTTGTTGGCAGGATGGTTTTGATATTACACCATTCAGACCTTTTATCTGAAGACTCAAGTTTTATATATCATATTTTTGAACTCGTCATTAACCTTGTTATGGTGAGTTGAAGCTTTAAGTTTCACCAATAACTACTATTGTCATCTCTGATTACCTTGAGGAAGAGAATCAAGATAATCATACCTTGTGTGGAGTGATACAATAGGGTTAGTCCTAAGAGCATGGGGTTTGGATCAATTGGGGGTCTCCAAGAGTTTTTTATAAAGTTAATACCTTGTTATGATGTTATCTTTAGGTGCACTTGTAAAATTGAATGGAAAAGAGATGTGAGAGATAAAATGAAAACAACTAAAAAAAGGTAAAAAAACCTAATCTACAAATATGGAGATGCACCAAACATCAAATATGATCTCCTTGCACAACAATACTGAAGGATATGTGCTAGTGTGAATATTGTCCTCTATTCTACATAGATAAGCCCAGATAAGAGTTGAAGGTATATACATGCATAAAAGAGATAGTTTAGGGTATGAGAACCATATATGACTATAAAAGTAAACATGTAGTCTTCTAGTAGACACATATATGCAACTAATATTTTAACACAAGTAAAGTTGCAGATAAATGTACACAAAAAAAGATGGGTCAAAGCATGAGAACCATAGATGGATATCAAAAATAGAAGTGTAGGCCTCTGTACACACACACACACACACACACACACACACACATATATATATATATGAATGTAAGTAAAATTATAGAGATTATGCCTAAAGTGGGTGTTCAATTGCCCATAAGTCACTCAAGGTTTTGTTGACTGCTATACAGAGAGAAATGAAAGGAAAGTTTTAAAAAACTTGCCAATGTAAACTTATTTTTCCTTTACAAAGCCTAAATGATTGCTATTTATAGAGTACAAATAAGAAAATTTCCTCCTAAAACTCATGCAAATATTTCAAGAAAACTGCTACTCTTGATATTGGGTCCTACATTTATTTAAGGTGTTGGTTTCCCCAAGGTCTTTGGATCTAGAATTATAAATACCAAATGGTTTCAAGCCTTTTGATGAGTAGCTATCACCATTACTACCATATAATCCTTTTGGAGATCCCCATAACCTAGATGCAAAATATTTCTATATTTAATGCTTCAAATACCACTGCCTTCAATCTGTCTTTTCTAGAAAAAAAAAAAATTATTAGATAAATAAGGGGTTTTGAAAGGGTCCCCAAATCTTAATACATAAAAAAGGATCAACATGGATTCTAAAATAACCAGAAGAACCCCATGCCATAACCAACCAGCTTAAAAGATAGAAATACAAACAAACTAGCAAGCCAACCACCCAACAAAATAAGTCCACCCACCCATAAGGGAAGGAAATCCACACCAAAAGAACCATAGGGAGGAAGCTCAAGACTTACACCAACGAAGGTAGATTGCAAACTAGATTGGAGTCCTTTAGCAAGAATTTTCCTTTATGATTTTGGGTCATCGCTTGGATGTCCTCGATATAAGCAATGACCACCTTGAGAGAGACACAAAGTGCCTGATGCTTATTCTCCAAAGAGCTTAGAAATAAAATAGAATCATTAGAAGCCAACTCTAGATCTAGTTTTTTAGCTTTAGCTAGGTCAACTGAAGATCTACATTTCTAAAAAGCTATGTTGTAATATTCTATAGGAAATTATTCTACTTCTAGAAAAATATACACCTTAGCTCAATGTATAGGGTTTCGGGTTTTAATCCAATATGGGGGATGTGGGGGATGTGGAGGCTAGTGGCCCTCTATACGATATTCATGAGGTAGGATCCCCTAAAGCAAATCTACTCCCTTGTATTTTTGAAGCATAAGTGGTTCTAGCCTTTAGAATTTTTCCTTTAGCCATATAATGTTGATACTTTTCTAACTTCGGGACTCTTGACAATGAAATCTCTAAGTTGGAAATTTTGCTTCCCATATTTGGTTGAAAGTATGAAAATATCCTACTTTCAAGATTACACCTTCCAAGGTTTCTTGTCTTATATTTTTTCAAAATTTTGAACTTTTGGTCAGAGATATTTATCTAGACTTTATCTGATGCCTCCCTTTTTAGCTTCTTGATTATTTCCCCTCTACTTAAGATTTTATTTTTAATTCCATTATTTGAGTGTAGTGAAGATTTTCTATAGTTATAGCGACTCATAGGGATCTTCAACTTGGTGAAAAAGAACCCAATAAGTAATTTGCCTTGTCATTGGGCATAAATTCAAGAAGAAGTAAGGAATTTGGAGTAGTCTTCATATTTCTATAGCTTTTGTAAAACTTGGGGTTATCTTTGAGCTAGGGCATACAAAAATTGCAATAAATTAAAGATATATGTTACATATAATACATATTTACAAGGGGTTTGTGGATGATTTTATCCATTGGGCATGGAGTCAAAAAGGCCTTCCATTTGTTGCATGACCTTTTTCTAACTTTTTTGATAGAAAATTATTACCCTTAGAGAACTAGGACTCAAACAACCCTTTTGCTATGGGTAAACTACTATTAAGTATGAGCAGTTTCCTTGGTATAGATAGAATGGTACTAGTATTGCCTTCTTCTTTACTTTTGGCACCCTTGAAGTATGGTCCCCATTTTCTATATAAGCCTTCTATTGTTTTTATGTTCTCAAGGATGAAGAAAATATTTGTTTGGATACTAACTATTAGATCAATGACTTAATAGGGATTTGCATCCCTTATTTTAGTCATCCTTAGCTAACCTGATCATTAGGGAGGTATAAGAGGCCTAACCCAAACTATCCCTCTTTTTCATTATGGATCTATCATCCCCCAGTTGGTCTTAAGGCCCATGCTTCTATTGATAAATGTGGATAGGCCCATTTGAGATCATCTCTTGCTATTTAGAGGTCTCATAGACCTCCCTATTTATTCTTATAAAGTATTTTTTGCACCTTCTACTCAAGTGTGATCATGGGAGGAGTACTCGATTTAGGATCCTCTAGCTTGCTCTAGGGGTTGAGACCCACTTGATAATTTTTTGTTTGTTCTTCTAGGAGAGACCTTCTATCTACCCTTTCTTTGAGTCCATCCATTATTAAGGAAGCCAACTAGTCCCATTTAGTAATTAAGTGTGGGGCTAGAGATTCATATCCTTGGTGGGACTTTCCTTGGAGTAATTATACCAAGAATATAATATCCACATCCTGCATTGTGATATTGTGTATTTGGTGTAATAAGACCATATCATGCAAGTGTTCCAATGAGCTCATTAGGCCTTTACAAATACATTCTAGTTGGATCACCATTATTAATTTTGGAAGGTTTCTCTATACAGTTGGTGGCTCTAGAGATCACAATAAGATTGTATCATCCAAAGCAAGGGATAATCTAGGTGGAAGAGTGGTCATGTTTGGGGCTTTGGATCCTTTGGTTATAGTGGAGTTACAAGGTGAATGCATCCTTTGTTGTACAAGTAGATAGACTAAGGCCTTCATTGAAATGTCAAGCTAGTGTCTTCAAACAATGACTTTTTTTTATGTTTATTTTTTAGTGAAGTAGCCAAGTGAGTGAAAAGATAATTTAACATGTAGGGGTCGGCATAAAACCTCACCAAGTCTAAACCTAACTTGTCATTGTGATTGTAGGACAAATGCTATATAACTAGGGTCCCATTTGGCATGCCATTAAACTGATATCATATTTTATTATCGTAGGGAAGAGAATTGGGACAATCACATCTCGCACAAAGTAACACAATAGGGTTAGTCTTGAGAGCATAGGGTTTGGCTCAATAAGGGTCTTCAATAGTTTTTAACAAGGGAAACACCTTGTTATGATGTGATATTTAGGTACAGTTATAAACTTGAAGATAAAAGGGATGTGAAAGATAAAATGCAAACAACTAAAAAAACGAAAAAACCTAATCTACAAAGGTGGTGATGTGCCAAAGATCAAATAAGATCTCCTTGGATAACAAGCCTGGATGCTATGTAACAATATCAACATTATCTTCTCCTCGACATAGATGAGCCTAGATAAGAGTTACAGACATACACACACATAAAATATGTGTCAGGTCATGAGAACCATACATGGCTACTCAAAGTAGATGCGTAGGACTCCATTATACACACATATGAAAACAATATTATAACATAGGTAAAGTTGTAGATAAATATACACATAAAAGAGATGGATCACACCATGATAACCATAAACGGTTATCCAAAATAGATGCATAAGATTCTAATATATATGTATACAAGTAAAATTATAGAGATTGTGCCTAGAGTAGGGGTTCAATTGCTCACAAGCCACTTAGGATTTCATTGGTTGCTATACAGAGAGAAATGAAAGGAAAGCTTTACAAAAATTGTCAATCCTTTACAAATACTAAATGACTACTATTTATAGATTATAAAGAGGTTATTTTTTTCCCTAAAACTCATGAAAATATTTTAATAAGATTGTTGTTGTTAATGTTGGGTTATATATTTATTTAAAGTGTTTATTTCCTTAAGGTCTTTAGATTTGTAATTATAAATATCAAATGGTTTCACGATTTAGATGAGAAGCTACCATCATTATTGCTATATACTCCCTTTGGAGATCCTTGTAATCTAGATGTGAAATAATTTTGTATTGAATGCTTTAGATGTTGTTGTCTTCAATATATACTTTCTAAAATATATTCTATAACATTATGTAGGAAAGGATTGTACTTCTAAAAGATTGTATAGCTCAAAAAATATGCAAGGTCTAGGTTCATGACCCTAGTTGGGGGATTTGGGGGCCATAGGACCATCATGGGGGTTTCATAATATATTCCCCTTGATTTTTAGAGTATAGGTGGTTCCAACCTTTAGAAGTTTTTTCTTTAACCATTTGACATTAATGGTTTTTTGACTTTAGAACTCTTGGCAACAAAACCTCTACATTGAAATATTTACTTCCCATCTTTGGTCAAAATTTTCAAAATATTTGACTTTTGAGCTTGTGTCTTCTTAGATAGACTTCATATTTTTATTTTACTATTTTGTAACTTTTGGTCAAAGCTTTTTATCTATGCTTTTTTTGATTCCTCCCTTTTTAAATGCTTGCTTGTTTCCCCCTCAACTTACGATTTTATTTTTTAGATGAATATTTGAGTGTATTGAGGATTCACTACAACTACTTTAACTTATTTCATTGTATTCTATAAAATATTATCATTGTTTACCCTTTGTAATATGTTCAAACATTGAATTTATTATTTTAACTTTTTCAATCATGGGAAGTCTAATTTTAGGATTTCTTCTTTTTAACTTTCAAAGCAATACTTCTTGTTCTTATTTGGTAAGATAAGCAAGGATAAGCTTGTGTTTAATGATTCTTCTATGGTTTTATGAACTACTTGAGATTGATGAGTAACATTTGTTTTTCTCATGATTGAGATAGATATTTACATTAAAAATAATAATTAGTATATGATTAATAGGTGGGTGTGGTATTTATTATTGTTTTCACTCGTAGTCAAGTTTCTATAACCATTTGATTCAAGACTATAACATGATGTGTTCATGATTTTAAATTTTTTATAAGATTTTTAATTTTTTTTGGATGAATCTCAATACTATTTTTATCTTTGGGATGGGGAAGAGGGACGCTTGCATTGATCTCTACCTCTCTATCCTTATCACAATCATAGAAGACTTTATTCTATTTATATTTTGTAAATATTTTTCACTTTTTTTTACTTGTGACTCTTAATATGTCACAAATCTTATTAATTTCTTTGATTTTCTAACTATATTGTTTCCTTGACATGATTTTGAAAGCTATCTTGATTTATTTGGTCATACTTGGGATTTTCAAATATGTTTAAAAATATATTGTTCTCATAAATATTAGGATCCATAAAAATATATCTAAGATGTAATTATAGATATGACATAGACCCACTCATAAGGATAAATTCACATAAAGTACTACCATTGTAATAAGATATAATAAAATAAGAAAAAACAATTACATGAATAGAATGAAGAGATATAAAGAAGATATTTTACTGACCTTGAAGGGCACTAACTTTTAAGGTCAATGTCTTTTGACAAGAATGCTTTCCTTGGGTTATTTTCCTTTTATTCATATATGCTTGGAAGGTAAGCATGAGAATAATTGCAAGTTGTATGTTGGTCTCTTATAATGTCTACAATGTAATATATTTCAAGACCATTTATACTATTAGTTATTAATAACTTAGATCTATTTATATGTTCAAAAATAAAATTATCCTTTTATATAAGGACAATCTAGAGGACAAATTACATGAGTAAGCTTGAAAAATTAAATTATGAGAAAAGGACTTGTAACCAAGAATTAGAGAAGGGAAATAACCTTAGGTGAAGTCATGATAAATAATACCTCCAAAAATATAAAAAAATAAGGATTTAAAAAAATATATATGATTACACAAGTGTTAACCCATAAAAAATTTAGGAGTTTAAACTAAAATGTTTATGGAAAAAGTGTAACCTAAGTATATAGAAGAGTTTAACTCATTTGTGTGAAGGTTAAGATTATATATTATTTTAATAAGGTTTGTAATGATTTGATTTAATAATAAAAAAGTCAACAATAATAAAATAAGACCCAAATTAGTGCCAATATAAATTTACAATGTATTAGAAACATCCTAATAAATAGGCTTCATGACATCAAAAATTATAAATTAAATGATAAAAAATCTTCCCAACCAATTATAAATCAATATTACAATTTTAGTACCATATAGAATTATGAAAATTAATTTGTAAATAGTAACCAAGTGTGACACAACTAGCATGTTTCTTTAAATTGTGTGTCCATTTTTATTGCAAAATGCAACAAAGAAGGACCAGGTATTTAAATGCCTACACACTCCAAGAATTTCATGCAACAAAAAAGCACCAAGTATTCAATTACACACATAGTTCACACACTCCAACAACTACAATTTTTTTAATATAGGGGCTTGAAACTTATGTAAGTGATTAATATTTCCCATCAATATGATCAAGTAGAGCCTTATTAAGAAATAAAATCCATGGATCTTGAATGAATCCTGGTTAACAAAGAAAATCTTACCAAAGGATATTATGAAGGAGGATACTATGCTTCCTTCTATAAGGGTTTATTGGCTAACAATCATTTCTATTTGGAGTGTTAATTAGAGCTCAAGGTCATCCTAGATATGTTAAGGAGAGCTTTGTTTGAGATGTATGATATGAGAAAGAAGCTCAACAAAGAAAAATTAAAATAAGTCTCAAATGAATTAAGTTTGCTTAACAAGCAAAAAAACTTCCTTCTATATAATAAGGTGCCCTATCACCAAAATGGGATTTTAAAAAGAATAATTTATTTTTGGGGACTTTGTAATTTATTTCTCAACACTCTAATTAGTTTCAATACAATTGGGTTTCATAATTTCTTTTAAAGGGTTTGATTTTTTTTGCATTTCATAATTTGTTTGAGTGTTGTAAAAATGTTTGTGATTCTAGAAAATAATAAACAATGCAATGAAATATAAGCAAATACTTTAAATTCATTTAAATATCCTAATAATAATTTTATGATTCAAACATTAACATTTGAAGAGCAATTTTTTAATTTTGAAAATTAACAAGCAATGCAATGAAGTCTAGGCAAATTATTTAAAAATTTTAACCTAATAATTGTTTTAGCCTTGAAAAAACAAAAGTAGTAGCCAAAAACCTCTTATTTCACCCATGAAAATAATAAAATTTAAACAAAAATCAATATGGAATGCAACTAAAAAGTAAATCTCTACAAGGATAGAAGTCCTAACTAGAATTCTCAAGATAGGATCACTTGCCCATGGATGTCTTCCAATTGGCTAGTTGGTTAAATGGAGGAAGTCTCATGGGTTACTAGCTAATAGGTATGTTGGAAATAACATTTACTATGGTTAAACAAAGCTCTAAGAGGATTACAAGTAGTGTAACAGGATTTAAATGATAGGGTTATGCTACTTACATCACTTTTCTTAGGTAAACATGTTTAGCTATATATTGTCTATATGGACAAGCATGACTTGTTTGATCATACAAGTTTAAATTGTATTTGGTCATATAAAATGTATGATAGTATAAAATTTATGTATGATTGAATACTCTAATAAGAAATATGAAATGGTAAAAAATTAGGATACATTTGTTTTAATGATTAGATAAAAGAAAGGGTTTTGAAAGGATCTCCAAACCTTTACAAATAGAAGAAAAAAGCCAAAGAGATTACTAAAAAAAACTAATTAAAATTGTCCCCACCAAGGAGACAAAAAACCATTCAAAAGACAAACTAGAGAACATGAGAAAGTAGAAGAGAGAAATAGGAGAACAGGAGGATTGAGATAACCAAGAGAACCCCTAAATCCTCCATAACATCATCTAAAACATGATCCTTCCCCAACTTAGATTCCTTTTGATTCCACTAATTCTATTCTATTAATATATCAATCTCATTGGAAAAGGAGATATCCATTTGTGGAGTGCTTCTTAGAGATCTCAACATGTCCTTCATAAAATACTTGTAAAACTTGGGAGTCCTGAGGGGGTCTTGTGGAAAGGCTGGGATTATCAATTTGCCTACTGATGCCACCTTGGATGTCTTGGATTTCTTCTTTATGAGCAGGGATGAGTCCTCAGAGTCTTGAGAGTCAAGGATATAGAGGGTTATCTTCTTGCTATTTGTTTTCTTGGCTCTCATACAATGCCTATTCATATGTTCACTATCTTTGAATTTTTTAGAAAGATCAACTGCAACACCTTTCTCCTTCTTTAGCTTTGAAACCTTGACCTCGAGGGTGGCTTTAGAATCAAAAGAGGAATAGTCAAACTTAAATATGGAAGGAGTATTCCAAGAATAGTTCTTAGAGATTGAAGGGAAAACCTCAACACTAGGGTCTTCCACCAAAGCATTGCTTAACACCTTGTTAAAGTCCTCTATTTTGCCTCCTTTTTTTACCATGAAATCAAAATTTATCTTTATGAGACCTTGGTGAAATGAGTCTGTAGAGTCACCTTTCTTAGTGTGGATTATAGTTTTATCTAAATATTGGAATAGAAATGCATGGATATTCAACTTTTTCTTGTGATGAAGTTGATTCAGGAACACAAAATGAAAACATCTAACATTTTTAGTGTTACTTTTAGTAGTAATGTATTCCATTATCACAACCATAACTCTATGACAGGGAGTTCTAAAGGATCCCATTCTATGATTTCTTTGATTCTTCATCATCTCCTAGAAAATATTTAATTCCTTTACAAGGGAGTGTTTCTCACTATTCATGTAAACTCTCATTAATAGAATATCATTGACTTAAGCTAAGAATAATATTGAGATTTGGACATTTAGCCCATTCACTCTGGCATTCCCATCCTTCCATGATTGTGGCATTTGAAGAGAGATGCCTCTATCATGGCCATTAAACCTATTCAAATATTTTAGAAGACCCCCTTTCTCCACAATTTATTTAACATCCTCATTGATATTGGGAACCATGGATTCCACCCTAGCCAAATCATGAGACATACTTTGTAACTTAATGCTATAGAATTGGATGTGCAGACTTTGATGGATATTATACCATAGGAGACTTGGAATATAGTTAATTTAAAACTTAGTAGACATTAGTATTCTTTTCCTAGCAAGGAATAATATACATTACAAGACCAGACACCTCCTCTATGGTAGATCTGCAACTAGACCAAATCAAATCTAATTTTCATAAACCAAAGCATTCTCTTATGAGACAAGAAAAAAGTGATCCTCAGGAAAAAGGAGAGGGAAAAGGTCCTCTCCACAGTGTGATACATATTTGTGTGCATTATTAAAAAATATTTTAGTCATAAGAAGGAGTAGTCCTTGAGTCTATTTTTAATGGTTTTGAAACTAACATACTTTTATAAAAAAAAGGAAAACAATCCCACCAAAGCATGGACCTAACTAAAGATTTTTTTTGGAAAGGTTAATGCCAAAAAATAAAAAAATAGAGTTGGAGATATCTTACCTTAAGATAATTTATTTTGATATTGTTGAAGATTATATTTCGTGATTCAAGGTTTTACAAATATATATTGCATCTTTGAGGGGTAAAGGGAAGGATGATGCAAAATACGTTCAAAATTTTCTTTGCTAATAAATCTTCAACATTTCATATTATTAGACTAGTGATTGATGTCTCTCATATCTAGATGAAGGAACATGTTACTTTAAACCTCGATGATATTTTTTATTTTCTTATTAACTTTCAAGTTCCTAAAATATTTTTTGTGTTCCTTAGCAATAATAAGATCATGCAAAGGATGTCAATTCGATAAATATTAGGGCTTAGTAACCCAAGATCATATATAAGTATTAAAATAAGTTGAATGTATCTTGTAGATACTATAAAAAGAAAGAGAAATATATAAATATTTTTTTAGTGAGGCTATAGAATTGTCAATGTGTAGCAAAAATAATCCTATGCTACTTGCAAGGAACTACTCACTTTGGGCTTTTATATGAAGGAAAATCCATGGATATCATTGGTTACATAGGATTCTGATTGGGCAGATTCAATAGAAGACAAATGTTCAACTTCTGGCTATGTCTTTTGTCTTGGTTCCTCACCTATTGATTGGTCATGCAAAAAACAAGTAGTAGTAGCATTATCATCTATAGAGGCTGAACATAGGGCAACATTTTTGGCCAATCAGGAAGCTCTTTGGCTTCATAAGATACTAAGAGAATTTTATTTTTTCCATGATAAACCTATTACTCTTTGGTGTGATAAATATCACAATTCATATTGCCCGTAATCCAGTTGAGCATCAGGGGACCAAGCACATTGAAATTCAGATGCACTTCATTCGACATCATATTTGAACAGGGGAAATATAGTTGAACTATATTCCCACATAAAATCAAATTGCAGACATCTTCACCAAATCCTTTCCTTCTCCGTATTATATTTAGTTGTGAGAGGGTAAGGCAGATGCATTAGAAGGGTGCACAAAGGTCTTCAACTCTCCTTTCTTCTTATAGTTTTTTTTTCCTTCTTGGTAGATGGTTTTTTCCATGTGGTTTTTTCACCATATATCCTATATGTAATAACATTGTACATGAGTACCTCATTAGGCCTAGTTTCCAGGACTCATTTCCTTTTTTTGAATGTTCAATGAGGACAATCTTCACCATCCGAAGACATGCCTCTTTTTTTTTTTTGAAAGATGGTTTTTCCCATGTGGTTTTTTTATCATCTCTTCAATAAAAATCATTGTACATGAGTACCTCATCAGGCCCTGTTGCCGGGACTCATTTGTTACATTCACCCCTAGTATCACTTAAGGGGGGGTGTTAGAATAAATATTTGTTCTTTTAAGTTCTACTAGGATATACTTACTTGAGTTACCACTCTTCCCTGATTGAGGTGAACTCTCAGTTTAGACTAGTTCATATTTGTTGAGTTGTAATCTGATGGCTCTCAATTATCAACTTTGCTATTTATACAAAATCCATGGAATAATTAATCAGTTCTACTCTTCTCTTCACAGTTCTTGTAATGCTTTGCATGTCTATTCTTGGGAAATTCTAACAAAATCATCGTATTTGAGGAGTTTGTTTATGTGGATATTAAACTTTTTAAAATTTTCTCCAAATATAATTGATCCTTGATAACTATAAAACATTTATTAATTCCATGTCTTAGTTCCAAGGCTCATCAGAAATAATGAGATGACTATGGTCATCGAGAGTTACATATATAGTTCTCTTATAAGTAATGAAAAATGGTACATAATTATTCAAAGAGGGCTATATTTATATGTTCTAGTATTAAATAATTTTTTTATGGATGTTGTTTCTCATCTCAAAGAATTTTATCTAATGATTTATAAGATAGTGTAAATCATATATCAGTGGAAATTTCTAATTAAGTTGTTTCACTCTATGGAAGTAACTTGAGAATTGAATTCATTAAACGAACAATCAAAGATAAAATGGTCACCACAACAAAGTATATTTTTCTCAAGTTATTTAAAATAACTAGTTGATAGAATCTTAAGGTATAGTCATGTCCAAAATAAAAGGAATCAAATCAACTTGAATGTTATATGCTAGTAGCCTTGATAATAGATTGAATTGAGCCAACAAACTCTTGTGCTTCTAAAAATAAGTTAGATTTTAATAGATATACAATTTTTTAAGGTAATTATAATGGACTACATTATATGTACATATTTTAATGAATTTTATGGAGAAGCATAAATGACTAATACTTATCCTAGACTAGAGAAATAAAAATTGTGTTGTATTTATGCCTTTAAAATATGTTATTTTCTTCAACTCGTTCTTTAAAAAATAATGTGTTTCCCTTTGTTTTTCTTGATTTGTTAAAGACAACTCATCACTTTATTTGACACATCACTATATCTTATAACTTTTAGTGGTTTTTGTAATCATTCTTTTATTTACACCAACTTCTTGGATTTGGGGTTATTTTTCTTTTTGATATGTATTAAGATTTAGATTGTTCCAAAGTGTACCTACTCCAATATAGCCATGTCAACTATCTTTATATTTATTAATTTGAATTCTAGGTTAAGGTGGTTGACCCTTGAACATTAGGGTTAAGTTTAATGTTTATTTAAGCTATATATAAAAAGAGTTGTGTTGTAGTTGGAATCATCTTTCATATTCAAATCTTAGTCAATTTTTTTGCATATAAGAGACTCCCCCCTTTCTAAGTGGCTAGGATTTGTGTTTGATTGGAATGTGGAATATGATATTTACATTTTTTTTTATACATTAAATCTAAATTATTGTTCTCAATAAGTATTTACATTGTATATTACTCAGTTACTACTATTTTTACTATAATTTTACAAGGGCATGCAAACCATGTTTAGAACATTGACAACTAGTTTTACTTCTTGTTGCTTGGTAGAAATTTGTCAATTTTTTTGGTTTAATATTTTGGCAAGTCCTTATGTAATTTTATGAGTTCACTATTAATATTTCAATTCTTTAATATAGATTAAAAAGAAAAAGAAAAAAGAGTATCAGATGTGTTAGTACCCTTATAAGAGACCTAACTCATTGTGATTGTATATTTAATATGGTCAAATTAGGGGTATCTCTAGCAACACTTTTTTTGTTAGAATATTTTAATGTGCACTTTACCTATGCACTTTCATGATTAGGGTTAGGGTTAGGATTTTTCTCTCTACAAATCCTAATGCCTCTTCTTTTGCTATATATATACCCATTCTTCAATAATACACATCTCTTTCCTATCTTAAAATCCTTGAGAGGGGAATTACCTCTTTGGAAATTCTCTCCTTCCTCCATTGGAGATGGTAAATTCCTCTCTTCACTATAAATTTTTAGTATCCTCTAACCCTACGATTTTTACATCGATCTTGGTTATAAAACAAATATTGTTGATGAAGCAAAGGAATATTGTATTAATGGTTGTACGTGAAGCTTCAATGCATGGATCCATGAATATGACCATTTAATTTAATCTAGAAAATAGTTTTTCCTCTATGTAGAGGGCTGTAGAAGCCCTAGATCTATCATTTTTACAATGTGGCTACTGTTGTTATTGATACTAAGGGGATTTGTAGCCTATTTTTCATTCAAGGTGTATGGTGTAGATACATGGGTGATTATGTCCATAACCTAGAAACACCATATAGACTAAAATATTTTCTAACCAAGGAGATCCTCCTAAAGGTCAATGGCTATGTTTACCCTAATATCTGTATGTAGAAGTTTTACCAATAAGTGGACAACAATGTTAGTAATTTTCTTTTCCTATTTTCTATGAGGGAGAGAGCCACGATTCTTCATCATCATCAATTTAACCAAATTAATTGATGGTGCCTGATAATTGAACCGTGTTGCTATAATTTTCCCACTTCAAGTTGTTCGATATTGCTCACTAGTTTACCTTTAAATTTTTCTATAGCCTCCCTTTTGTCATATATTATTGTGCAACCGCTTTCTAGATTTTCAAAACTAGATATTTTTTATCAATCCAAATTTGAAGTAAAATAATTGGTATAGGCAATTAAGAGTAAGAGGCAATAAGACCTTTCCCTCGCACATAAGAAAACTCCTGAAGCTTCCCACCACATTGAGTCACTACAATTTGGCCCCCTAGTAGACCCATAAAGGCCCACAACAAACCCACAAAGGCCCCCAATAGGCCCACAACAAGCCCACAACAAACCCACAATAAGCCCACAATAGGCCCTTAGATGTCCTTAAAGTCCCTAGAGGCCTCCAACAGGTCCACAACAACCCCTTACATTCCACTACAACCTATTATAGCCTAGAGTAGCACCCCTTGCATTGCAGTCATAGATATTTTCTTGCCGAACAAAAACAACTCCATGTCTAGCCCTACACTACTATTTTAGCCTCATGTTTTGAGCTACTATTCTAATATTCTAACTCATAGCCTGGATAATGACCATCCATCCTACTCTTACCGCATCCTATATATGATCTATCAATGCAACCCAATGTCTTCAATGCCCTTTTCAAAGATCACATGGTGCTCCTCAGGACTGGAAGGAACCAACATATCACATGTGTGGTGGACCAAAGAGTATGTTCTCACATTGTCCATGTAGATAGTTTCATTACTCATATGGAAATTACCACATCATAGTTTCACAACATGCGTTCTTTGTTTTGAGTGCACAAAAATTTTACCTTTATCGAGCTTTCTAAGCATAAGTGGGATGGTTATTTTATTTTTTTAAATTCACATTTTTTAAGTGAAACCATAGCCATGTAATTTTTTAAATATTCTCAGGAGTGCACTACCCACATGAAGGAGAGCACATTGCTCAAGGGAGGATAAAAATGGCTCAATGCCCATGAAAAATGGATGATAATATGGCTAAATTGAGAATATTAATTCTTTTAATTGCATCATGGGGATGGCCCATGGCATGTGAGGCCTGAAAATGCATTGAGGAGCCCACATAAATGTTTTTTTTAATATGTAAAATAAAAGCAAGTGCAAAGATGGACGACCCAAGTAGGGTCATGCAATACCTTTTTTAAATCATTTAATAATTTTGAAGAAAAAAGGTTTTAGAATCTTCCCTTATGAGGGAGTATTGAAAATTGTTAAATATTCCAAATTTAATTCAATATGGAGGAAACAATTACCTCTTTTCTTATTTTTGCTTGACGAGACACTATTTCTCATAAAATTAGGTAAATATTTATGCTTCGTGAGTATAGTCTTGTTTATACTTGTCAAAAATATTTTTTTGAGTGTGGTTCAATGGAACCACAATATTCTATATTTGTAAAAAAATTCTCTTATGAATTATTGGTGCTCCAATTTTCCAACAAAATAATGAGTTAAACCACATAAACTAACACCAACATCATGAGACAAACCATGTAAACTAGCACTGGCATCATGAGCCAAACCACGTAAACCAACTTTCACTTCTTTGATCAGAGACTATAGAAATTTGACACTCTACATCAACAAGTTACTAGAGACTACACAATCTTGGCACCCTCGAACTCTTTCAAAGACTACAATTTTTTTGTCACTTCAAAAATCACTAACTTTTGAAGACTACAAATAAATACACTTCAAAATATTCTTCTTTAGGTTTATTACACCATTTGGGATGTTGAATTATTTTATATTTGAGATAGCAAGACATCAAAGTGGTTAGTGTGCTTGGAGGAGTGGATAATGATCAATCCAAGTTCAAATCCCTAGGGCATTTTTTAAATAATGTTTTGAAGGATTTTTTTAAAGGTAAATAGAAATGTTATAAATAATAAGAAGACACATATTTATGAATTTAAAAAATATCATTAGGAAGATATGAAGCATAAAAGATATATTTTTTTATAGTCTCAATCAAACTATAGAAAATAATATTTATTTTTCAAGTAATAGGAGATAGAAGTTGTATAGAATATATTGTAAATTGTAAAGCCAATTCTTTAGTAAAGAGATGTAAAGAAAATTAAATGGTATAGTAAAGAATGAATTTATTTACAAGGTGCACCATTTCAAATTTGTTCATAATAGAACCAAAACTTTATCAAACCTTGTGGTTTGAAGTAGTATTCAGTATATATAATACCCCTAATAGTTATTTATAGATGATACTATTGTGACTAGCCTCTTTCACTTAATGCCTAAATTAGCTACCACAAAAATTCCTAGGGTCTATCCTTATAAACCATTATGGATTCATAAGGAAAACCAATTTTTTTACTCCATTATTCACCCTATTTTCCATTGTTGCTCTACTTAAAATATGAAATTAAGACTCTCATAGTTTATTCTTAGCCATGCCCTTCATATGAGGAGGTCATTTTAAGTAGGTATCAAAGACAAGATGAATCCTTTTCACATATAACCTTGGTATCATGGACCAAATTCTTTCATGTACCTTAAGGTCTCTCTTGTGTTTGATCACATATATAGAGCAGACTAGATTCTTTCATGTATCAATAAGTATATAGAAAGGGTGGGTACATTTAAAGGCTTGGTATATAGAACTTGTGATATATAGAAAAGGTAACTATTTGGAGATATAAGGAACCCTCACCAAATTACCTAGAAAATTTACGCATAGAATTTCTACTACTCAAGTCTCCACATTTTTCAAAAGTAAAGAATAAAAAAAGAAGAGTTTGTCTATTGAGTCAAGATAACATAGCCACCAAATTCTCTCAAGAATAAACATAACATGGGAAAGGAAAAAAGAAATCAAGTGAACATTTACAAGTGTAACTCACTAGAAGATAGTACATGATCATCAAAAGCAAGTGAAGGAACAAAGAAACAAGCTGAAAATATTTATTTACAAGAATATGGAGATCTTTATGACATACTTCAATGATGGATACACAATATTTCCAAAATAGTTGATGGTTCTAAATACTTGCATTCAATCTTAAAAGAGGTTTATGGTGATGCTTTTATGACACTTACAACTTATATAAGTATTATTCTTGATAAAGTATATGACTATGATAAAAAATTTGTTACAATGCCTAATCATATAGCCAAAATTATATGTACATCATTATTTGCTTTTAATATTTTTCAATTGAAGTAAAAAAGCAATAAGAAATAGTTGAAAGGTTGAAAGACAATCCCTTGATGAGAAATATATGTTGTGACACAAATGATCTTCTTTAGAAGATTGACATCAATTGTGATACAGGTGATTTGATACCTATGATGATAGATAGTTGTTATAATACATGTGATCTTATGCAAACGATGAAACTTACTTGTGATACTAGTGATTTGCACATTATTAAAGTCAAGTTTATGATGGAAAATATTTTTTGTGAAATAAGAGGTCTTATACAAAATACAAATGTTGTGTATGGTAAAAATAATTTAAGGCTTGTAATCATACATTATTGTTCTGATACTTGTGATTTGGAGCCCATGAAAGAAAATGTGTGTTGTGATACCAGGGATATTCTATAAGAATAAGATATAGCATGTGAAACCTATGATCTAAAGGTTGTTAAAAAATATAAGGAATGTGTAGAATGTGATTGTATTGGCCATTAATAAGGTAATATTATGTCAACTTGTTGAAGAATGTATCGCTCCAAATTTTTCGCATCCCTACCTTCAGGCTATTGGATCCGCGCCCGGAAGGAGGATGAGAAAAGGATGGTGCGGTACCTCGGACGAGAGGACTTTACGAAGGTCCCGCCTCTCAAGGGAGGTGTGTTTTGGTGATTTTTCGACGGATGGTGGGTTCACCAGGAAACATTTGACGGCAGTTTCCACGCCTAGGTTTTTGGAATGTGTTTTCATGAGTTCGTTTTATCCTTAAGCATTCATCCTAGGTTTGTCCGAATGAATCTAACTTAATCTATATGAAAATGCAATTTAAATGAATACAACAAACAGAGTAGAAAGCAAAAAACAAAGAATTTGTAGGAGGCCAATGGAGATTACCTGATCCGGAAGTCTAAAGAAGTTTTTGATGCTTGAAGCAGTCTGGATCGTCTGGAATTCGACGTAATCGCCTGTAATCTGATAGAATCGTCCAAATCTGACAGATTCATCTGAGACTGACAAAATCATCTGAAATCTGACGAATTCGTCAGACGAATTCATCAGAGACCTGCAAAACAGAGAACGGATGCAAAATACAAGAATTCCTATCAGTGCAAACGAGAGGCAAAATATGCCAAATAATAAACTGAATACTGAACAAAGCTTAAAAACAGAAATAAAAGTAAATTGTTGTACTTTAATGGCAGATTATGAGTTTAACATGCAATCTGGACTAGATGGGTGAACTCCAGATGCAAATTAGGATAAAAACTAAATAGATTATCTAATTTGTAAAACAAAATAACTGAGGCAAAGTTAAGAAAAGCAAACTCCGGCACCGATTGCCTCGATGTGGACTGCGATCGAGATCGTCTCGCATCGCATGCGAAATCGTCTCAAATTTGACAGGATCGCCTCCGATCTGGACAAGTTCATCGACGGCGATGGGTGCTGGCTCCAGTTGAAAATCAGTGGTGTACCTGCATAAAAACTGCTATAGGACTAGTGCAAAAGTAAGATTAAGGTGTTTTAGTGCAGAGGGATTCAACTTGTAGATAAAATTCAGCCAGGGGTTGGGGAGGGAATGTCTTAGAGTTTAAATAGGCATAGGGGAGTTGTTGGGAGGTTGGAGATCATCCCAATTTGGGAGATCTCCAACGGGGGAAGGGTCCCAACGACGTAGACACGCTTCTGCCCGAATTGGAGACCCGTTGGAACAGAGTCTATCTATGTAAATTCAGTTTTGCGACAAAATCGTCTGGACGTTCTAGTCCAGAAGAAATCGTCAAATCTGGGGCGATATCGTCTGATCGACGATGATATCGTCCAATGGTCAAAACAACCTCTAAAAATGGCACGAAAAAAGGGGAAACAAGTTTCTCGACGGTTAACAGGCAGTTTGGGAGGTTAAATTTGAATTTAAATTTATTTACTAAGGTGAATGTAATTATTCCAATTTGACTGCGCCAATTTTAGGGTGCTACATTTTGCCCCCTCTTTAGTGAATTTTCCGAAGAAAATGCGTTAAAGAAGAGTTCTTCTCGATCTACGAGAAAGCAAAAATTATTCGTATTTTTAGACGACGATTCTTGGTCGAATCGTACGACAGCTTATTATGGTGCCCCCTCCGTGTTTTTACCCAAATCGAACGTTTGAGGTAAAAACGCGAAAAAGCAAAAAATTATTGTTGAATAAAATTAAGAAAAATAGGGTAAAACCCTAATTCATTGTTACTGTTCATTTTACTATTTTTAGAGCTCTGGAGCAAAAAATGGTTGAGACAGTGCACAGATCTGCAGAGGTCCGACGCGGTCTACGGGTAAGGGTCTAAACTCAATTTAGATTGATTTAAGTTGCTTTTACATGTTTTCTAGATGAATTTTTAAGTGAATTTGGAGCATCGCGGCCGTTTTTGGCAGTCGACATCGTCGGGACGAAATCGTCTCGATTTCGATGAAATCATCTCAATTTCGGCAATTTCGTCCGAGGGCGAAATCGTCGAAAGGGGGACGATTTCATCAAATTAGAGACGATTTCGAACTACGAAATCGGAGACGATTATGCTCAAATTGGGGACGATATCATCCAATAGTGGGCGATATCATCAATTACAAAAAAATTGATCTTTAAGTTGCATTATTAATTACTGGAATTTATTGATTAATTATTGTTTGTTGTTTTGTTGTTTATGTTTGTAGAGAGGATTACTAAAAAGCAGAGTGAAAGTACGGCGGACTGAGAGACAACTTGGCCACTCTCACCCAGGTATAGCGGGATCTGCTGGCACAGGCCGGATTGCAGCATGTGGCAGAGATGCCGTAGGTTTCCACAGACATGGGGCTACTGACAGCCCTAGCAGAGAGATGGTATCCGGGGTCTTCCTGTTTCCGGTTATCAACAGGGGAGATGACTCCCACACTAGAGGATGTTTGGAGGATTTTGAGAATCCCCATACAAGGACGAATGATCACACCTGCGGCCAATCAGGGCCACGCGATGGGACGGCTGTGCGGTGACCCGAGCTTCGCCCTGGAGAAGGGCGAAGTTAATATCGAGGCACTACGCCAGATGCCTGGGGCATCTAGACTCATGGGTTCTGGCTGGGGTAGTTGGTGGACTTCTACTGTGCCACCAGAGCGGGTGTAGGGTGCCGTGGATGCTCGTAGATGTGATCTGCGACATGCGAGACCACGGCTACAGGTTTGCTTGGTGCAGCTTTGTACTATGCTGGCTGTACAGGATCTTTTACGGGGTCGTGTACAAGGGCGGGCGATGTCTGGTTATGACATCGTTACTACAGGTTTGGTGCTGGGAGCACATTGCGGTGCGGAGGCCGGTAGGGCTTCCACTGATAGGGGTAGATGGGGAGAGGCCCCGAGTCTTCTAACTGGTGGCTCCGGAGAGGGGCACGACGACGGATCGACCTGTCGGTGTCCCAGAGACTCATTGGATGACCTTGTCCCGGACCAGATCACCTGGAGGCCATGGAGGCAGCATCCAGGGTGGGCAGATGACGGACGAGAGCTGGCTCGCATCAGGCGAGTCTGCTGGTTGAGGATGGAGAGGGGAGAGGTGGAGCTCCACCGCTACGACCGAGTTTTGCGACAGTTCGGTCTACAGCAGGGGATCCCATCTCTCAAGGATTATGAGTTTTCCCGGACCGTTCGAGATAACACCACTATTAGCAGGGCTCCAGACATGCAACGATTCTGGAGCCAGGAATCAGATGATGCCCCCATTCAGCCAGTGGATGGGGACGATGTAGGAGTAGCCGATGGCTACGATGCCTGGTATGCAGGCATCCGACCTCCTCGGATGATGAGGGCACAGGGTCCGATCCACGTGGTCGTTCGTCGGATAGGGAGGCAGCGCCAGGCGGCGATAGAGGCAGCCCAGGGTCACGGCAGGAGAGATCAGAGGAGGCCACAGGCATAGGAGTGGCCACGGTAGAGAGAGAGGGAGAGGAGGGAGGCCAGACCCCCATCTCCACAAAGGCCACCATCACCTAAGAAGGGCAAGGGCGTGGATACAGACGAGAGTAGCGAGATGGCTACTCTCCAGGCAGAGAGAGATCGTCTGCAGACTCAGGTGCAGACACTACAGGATGCGGCCGCACAACACGAGGCTGAGGTGTCGTAGCTGCGAGACGAGAATGCACGTCTCAGGGCACGGGGTGAGCACTCAGGAGCTGTTGTGGTCAGTTTCTCAGACCGCATTCTATTAGGCTCTATACTACCAGGCGATGCCGGAGGGCCAGAGGGTACAGCTGTCGGCTGCCATAGCAGATCCGATCAGGACAGGGTCGTCGAGGAGCTCATCCCGATCGACGACGAGGACTCGCAGTACCACACATATCGTGATGGGACCACCTCGTCCTCCGCGGGGTGGGGGAGGAGATGAGGTTGAGAGCTCTAGGGGCTCTCGAGACACTGCTCGGAGGACACTTGATTGAGTATGCCAAGATATCGATTGTGGCATACCAATCTAGCTGATATGATGTACATATATATTTTTGAGATATATATATATATATATATATATATATATATATATATATATATATATATATATAGATGAGATATTTTTGGTCATATGACTTATGTTATGAGTATATTGATGATGCTTTGATTGATTGATTTTGATAATGCTTGTAATTATGTCGTTGAAAAAGAATTTATACCTTTTGATGTCATGCTGTAATATTGATGAAATAATCTGATGTAACAAATTAGTTGTTTGTGATGCAATGATTTGATAAAAGAAAATGGGACTTTTAACAATAATTTCAAAGGACATTGTCGCTATTATAGACCATTTCATGGAGTCGCTGCTCACTCGGTTGTCAAGCTAATCCCATTTATAGAAATATTGTGAAAAGTGAAAGAGTGCTTAAGAGACTGTCTTAAGACTTCGTTGTGATGATGCAAATGATGATGATGATGATGGTTTGTTTTCAGATTTCCATAAAAATATTATGCATGAAATATTTGTAAAAAATGATTTTTGCTAGGCATAAATTCCTAAGTGTGATAAAATTGTTGAATAATTCCTTAAGAATTATACCGTCATTGCAAAATTGGAGGTTGACATAATAACATGAAATAATGAAAATGTGCATTCTTTTGAAAAGCAAAATTTCTGTAATAAAATGAAGTCATATGGTTTTTATGAGTTTTGATAAATGGGGGAATAAAAATTGTTACAATGGTTTGCGCTAGGCATAGAATATGTAGGTATAGACTTATACCATCATCGCGGAAATAAAAAAAAAAAGATAGTTTTATTGCATGATTGATTTTTGATGAACAGAAAATATGAAAATGAGGACTTGCGCTAGGCATATAATTCCAATTTTGGTTTTAGAACTATACCATCGTCGCGAAAGTCGATATGATATATATGATATGTTTTGAAAGAAATTTGTGATTTTTCTATTATATAGTTGTCTTTAAAAAATAATTGTACTTGATTATTCCAAACAAGTTGCAAAAATAATATTTCAAAGTATTTTGAAGACAAATTAGATTTATAAGGAATCCCATGTGCATATGTGCATTCATTCCCAATCTTGATTTATCATAATGATAGACAAAATCTCTCAAATACAAATGTGTGTGCAAGTGTATTGTTCATTTACCAGGTTTGAGCAAGATACTATGATACAAGTGATTTAAAGAAACCAAATAAGTGTTCATTAACCATGATGTAGATGCATATAACCACATTAGACTACTATGTAGATTGGATTATTAAGAGCTAGCTAATCCATAAGCAGACATAGGTCTGTACAAAAGAAGGTCGCTAATGTGACAGACATATCGCCACGCTAGGAGTTACCCAAGGCCAAGCGGGTTGGGCACAAACCACCTGTTATGGGGCTTACCTCACAGTTTTCGAATAATTGAGAATTCCAGGGATTCAAGTTCATCAACCCTTCTTTTCTTTTCAAAGGGTAGGGAAAGGGATTTTATTTCTTTCTTGCTTTCTTTTGAACTTTGTTTTTTCTTTTGTATTTCTTTTGCTTGATAATACTTGGAACATTGCTGAAATAACATTTTTATTTTCTCTTTTTTTTTCTTTCTTGAACTTTTTTTTTTTCTTTTTCTGTGCTAGGGATACTTGCTCAGATTAGCTATAGAGCAAGGCATTTTTATTCTGGGTAGGGGTGAGCTTGTCCTTTTGCCAATTCTCAAAGATTCTAGACCATGTGCATGATAGGATAGCAGGGGAAACTTTTCACCCAAGAAATCAGCTCTACTATGTAGCAAAACATGGAAATTACAAATATAATCATTTTATTGTGAAAAGATGTGCTTGGTTTAAGTAAATAACAAGATCAATTCTCTATGCTCAAACTTTATTTAATTGAATTTTGTGAAATTTGATATAAGAGAGATTAGTAATCATGCCAGATAAAATCAAGATATTTATTGTTGTGAGTGTGCAAGTGAGGGATGCCAAATAAATGCTAATTGTATCCAAAATAAGTTGAAACATATAACTGCAATAATTGTAAGAAAATATATATACATGATTTTTTTTTTTAGAAGTTGGGAGAATGTTGACTCTCTCTTTCTTCTGTATATTGTTTTGGTTTCGACAGAGTCAAGCATATAGCTGTTTTTAGATTTTTATTTAGATTGTTGTTTTTGAGCAAAAAGAACTTAACAAGTGCTTTAAATAAATGCAATAGATAGTTTTGAAGATTTTTGGAGATTTATAAATGTTTTTGATGTTTTTAAAATTTTTATAAATTGAAAGAAATATAAGAGAGTAATTTTGAACAAATATATGCATAGATGAAATGACCAAAGTTATGCATAGTAACGTTTGAGATGTAAAATATTCATGGGTTCTTTAAGTTCTTTACCATCTAAGGTAGATAATTTATATGCTCCTGATTCAAATTTTGCAGTAATGATGTATGGTCCGAGTCAATTGGGCTCAAATTTACCTTTAAGTTCTTTGGTTGCATTTGTATTTTTTTGATTTTCTTTTAGAACAAGGTCGCCAATCTCAAAGGATCGATGACAAACTTTCTTATTATATGCTCTTTTAAGCTTGTTTTGGTATGCACGGAGATGCTCCAAAGCATTGATGCGTTTTTCATCTAGGAGTTCCAGCTGACTGAGTCTGCCAGCGTGATATTCATCTCCTACTTCAGTGTCTTGAAGTAGCAGAGCCAAAGAAGGAACTTCCAATTCAAATGGAAAAACTGCTCGGCACCATATACCAAAACAAATGGTGAAGTGCCCGTGGGAGTCCGAACACTAGTGCGATAAGCCCACAAGGCTGGATGTAATTGAATATGCCAGTCACGGCCAGTTTTATTGACCAATCTTTTGAGAATTTTGATTAAAGTTTTGTTGGATGCTTCTGCTTGACCATTACCCTGAGGATAATAGGGAGTAGACCAGCGGTGTTGAATCTTGTATTTTTGGCATAATTTTTTAACATCTTTATTTTTGAAAGGAGTTCCATTATCAGAGATGAGATTGGCAGAAATTCCGAACCTGCAAATGATTTGATTAAAAATGAATTTAGAGACCTGTGAACCGATGCAAGAAGCTAAAGGCATAGCTTCAACCCACTTCGTGAAATACTCAGTGGCGGTTATGATGAACTTATGTCCATCAGAAGACACCGGATTGATTTTACCAATAATATCCAAGTCCCATTTAGAAAAGGGCCAAGGAGACGAAATAGCCTGCAGCTCTTGTGCAGGCGCATGGACAAGGTCAGCATGTTTTTGACACTTGTCGCAATGGCGCACATACTCATGTGCATCCGTTTCCATGGTAGGCCAAAAGTATCCTATCCGAAGGAGCTTTTTAGCAATGATACTACCACTAAAGTGTCCTCCACAAGATCCATCGTGGGCTTCACTCAAGGCTGATTTAGATTCTTCGAAATTTAGACATCTCAATAGGATACCTTCAAAAGATCTCCTATACAAAGTATTGCCAATTATTACAAATCGACTTGCTCGTCGACGTAATAACCGACGCTGGTTTCTATTAGAATTAGTAGGGAAAGTCCCATTTTGGAGGAAATCAAATATGTCTGTATACCAAGGTTCAGGAGTAGTTTCAGTGATTAGAAACACATCCAAAGGCTCTAAGCATGACTTATTTGAGGCGGTTTCCTAGAGTTGACGAATGATGATAGTGGCATATTCGTCGTCTAACTCCAAGGGCAAGAGGGATGCAGCTGCGGCCATAGCATCAGCTGCATGGTTGCTAGTTCGAGGAATGGCTTCCAAAGTAACTTGATCAAACAAGGACATTAGTTGTAAAACATAGGCCTTATATGGGCGAATTTTATCATCTCTGGTCTGATAAACTTCATTAATTTGGTTTATAACCAATTGGGAATCCCCAAAAACTAAGAGGTTTTTAATTTTTAGCGCTAAAGCAGCTTCGTAATCCAAGGATTAGAGCTTCATACTTAGCGATATTGTTGGTGCAAGCAAAGGTCAGTTTGAAGGACAGAGGAATAAGATGTTTTTGCAGAGATATTAAAATAATACCCGCACCAGCCCCACTCATACATCGGGCTCCATCAAAGTATAAGGACCATTGTTCAGGATGGTCTGCCTCTAATTGAAGGCATTCATCGGAAACTCGATGATGAGAGGATGAGTAGACTCTAAGGGTGCAACAACTAATTGATCTCGCTATGATTTGACCCTTAACGGACTTCGTCCTATGAAGGTGAGATCAAACTCGCTTAGAGCAAGAACCCACTTGGTTGTGCGACCCGATAAATAAGGTCGACTCATGAGATATCTTAAAGGATCATATTTGGCAATGACATACGTTTTTTGGCTAAGCATGTAATGTCGTAATTTTTGCGTAGCAAACACGACTGCTAGACATAACTTCTCTAACGCTGTATAGCGGGTTTCATAACTGACGAAAGTTCAGCTAATGTAATAATTAGCACGTTCTCGCTTTTCATCATCAAGTTGAGCTAACATAGCTCCTAAGGCAGAATCTGAAGCAAAAATATATAGAAGAAATGGGCGATCATATTTAGGCGGTGAAAGCACCGGAGGGTTAAGGAGATATTTTTTGAGAAGTTCAAAAGCTTCTCTACATTCTCGTGTCCCAATTAAAGGGGACGTCCTTCTTAAGGAGCTTAAGAAAGGGACCGATTTTGTTCGCCGACTTATCAATGAAGCGACGGATAGCTTGAAGTTTACCTTGTAAACTTCGTAGTTCGAATATATTAGTGGGTGCGGGCATATCCGTGATGGCCGCAATTTTGAGAGGGTCAATTTCGATACCACGTAAAGAAACTAAAACCCCTAATAGTTTTCCGGATTTAACTCCGAATATGCATTTTGCTGGATTTAATCGAATAAGATATTCTCGTAAGCGATTAAAAACTTTTCTTAAATCATCTAAATGATTATTTTCAATAAGAGAGCGAGCTAAAATATCATCTACATAATCATGTAAGATATCATGCATCATATCATGAAAAATGTAGGTCATAGCCCGTTGATAAGTTGCACCGGCGTTCTTTAAGCCAAGTGGCATCACTTTTCAGCAAAAGGTACCCCAGGGGGTAATAAAGGATGTTTTAGCCTGGTCTTCAGGAGCTATCCTGATCTGATTATAACCGGAGAATCCGTCCATTAAGGACATCATCCCACTTACGACAGTAAAGTCAATGATTTGGTCCATATTTGGAAGAGGAAAGTCATCTTTAGGGCATGCAACGTTAATATCTCTAAAATCGGTGCAAACCCTAACTTTGGTAGCTTCTTTCTTAGTGACTGGAACTACATTTGAGATCCATTCAGCATAATCAATAGCTTGTATGAAGATAACATTCAGGATTTTTTCTAATTCCCCTTTGACTAGCAGAGCCACTTTGGGATGCATTTTTCTGAGTTTTTGTTTAACCGGTTTAGCATCCGAATGGACCACTAGATGATGCATGACTACAGAAGGGTCTAGACCTGGCATATCTTCATATGTCCAAGCGAAGACATCTTCGTACTCTTTAAGGAATGCAATGTATTATTCTTGTTTGTCTTGACTTAGTTCTGCTCCAATATTGATTATGTGAGGATTGTCCTCGGTTCAATATTAATTTTAATGACATTTTCTACCTCCATGTGTAGATCTCTTTCAAAATTAGGTGGGGCGGGTGAAACGCCCAACTCTTGTCATTCTTGTAAAGTTAATTTAGATAATTCATTCTGAGGATCAGTGGCCTCAAGCTGAGCTATGGTTGGTATAGAACCATCAAAATAGAATCCATTGTGCAACATCTCTTCAAAAAAGACATCATGGAAGATATCTCCTTCCAACTCTTCATCGGGGTCAGCAATCATTTCAGGGTATGCTATGGATAGCATGTTGCATGAAAACGACTGATTTTTAAGAGGCAAATCAACATGCCTATCCAAATAATCTTGATAGCATATGAGGTGATCATCATCCTCAAAAGGAAAGGGTTGTCCCTTACTAGGAAATAAGCCCACACCACAGCGGGCAGGCCATGGTTCTACCTCGAAAGGTTCTTTCATGCCATTTTGGAAAGGTCCTAAGCCTTTCCCTTTATATCCCATTTTAAGCATCATGTGTTTAGCTTTAACATAATCATTGGTAAAATAACAGCGAGCATATCCCTCATGATGAGTTTTGATATTCCGAGTGATCCTTCCCCATTCATATCCTTTATAAATGAAGGCACAACTCCCGACTTGGTAAGTACTTCCCAAAGGTTGTGGGAGGCCCAAAGTACGAGGAGAGGGCGACAAATTATTTAAAAGGTTTGAATCTTGCATGAAAGCGTTCATTTTTTCTGATATTAAGGTTGTAGATAAATCTGGTAAAAGTTCATCAGAAAGGTCATAAGATGTAGAAGGTTTATTACTTATGTCTTGAGATGTGGAAGGTATGATGGATGTGTCTAAAGGTTTTGAATTTATAGGAATAATAGTTGAAGGATTAGTTGTAGATTTGAGATCCTTTTGAGATTCTAAAATTTGTTTAGAAGGTTGTTGGTCTATATAGGAAGATGAAGTTAATGGAGGAGGAATAGATGAAGTTATGGGTTTATGTTTCACAGTTTTAGATGAAAAAGAAGAACTAGAATGTGTGGATGACGAGCAGGGCAAAATTGCACTCCAACGGGTTCTGCCAAAGCACACATATCAAAAGGTCTAGGGTCACCATGAATAGTGACCAACTCGATTTTTAAACTCAAATTTCACACATTGGTGTAAAGTTGACGGGACTGCTCGCATGGCGTTAATCCAAGGGTGACCCAAAAGTATATTGTACGATGCTGGGCAATGCACAATAAACACGGTTGTTTCTAGGGTTCTAGGGCCAACTTGTAATGGGAGGGTAATGACTCCACACGTTTCTTGTGTTTCATCATTAAAAGCTTTGATAATCATATCAGTTTTCTTCATTCCATCACTTCTAAAACCAAATCGTTGGTAGAAGTCAAAGGTGCAAATGTTTAGATATGAGCCATTATCAATTAGGACTCGTTTGACAGCTACATCTCCAATTAGAGTAGTAATGTACAAGGGATTATCCTTGTGTAAACTGTGTTGTGGGATATCTTTATCCCGAAAGTCAATACAATCAATCTCTCGAGTGATGATAGTATTGGCCATAGCTTCAGGTTGAATGTTTTGAGGTACCATCATTTGGCTCAATGTAAGCATCAACTCATCCCTATGTGTGGGAGAGGATCTTAATAAATCTAGAAGGGAGATTCTAGTCGTGGTATTAGACAATTGCTCATTAATGCTATAAGGAGGTTTGGGTTGAACAATAGGAGCATGATTTCCTTTATTTGGGTTTTTCAAAATGAATGGAGCTGATCCATCGTTCTGGTTTGGTTCTTGTTGGGAGTTTTGAGCTTGTTGTCGAGTAACGACTCCGATGGTACCTACAATGTTATAGTGACGACGTTGAAACGGTCTTGGTTGAGAATTTATGGCTTGTTCATAGGGAAGGACTACATTAGAAGAAGGTCGAGTAGTGACTCTTCTAGGAAATGGTTCTTCTGGAACATTAGCATCTGTGATAGGTTGAATAGGATCTGATTCATTTTTAGAACTATTCGATTGAATAGTGTCTACTTCACTTTCACTATCCGACTCTATATCACTAGAATCAGAAGTTTGAAAATTATGTAAGGGCCTGGTTGTAACCAGGGATAAGGTTGTGTCAAATGTTTGAGAATCCTGAATAGGTAATTGTCCGCTAATGGTTCCTACATATCGAGTAGGAGGGGGAACATTATGATGTTCGATTTTATTGGCTACCTCTTTACCATGTCTTGGTAAAGGGTGTTGAAATATGTCTAAAGTTTGATTGGCATTCTGATTTTGATTTTGGGGAACAGTCTTTTGGGCATTATTAGGAGGGTTTTGTCTAGGTTGGAAGGCTTGCACTTCCATTTCATTATTGTCAATCAAATCTTGTATTTTATGTTTCAATCTCTTACAAGCATTGGTAGAATGTCCAGGTCCTCTATGAAAGTCACAGTGCAAATCAGCTTTATATCCGGGTATACTTGGGTCGGGTTCCTGGATAGCTGGTAATTGGATTAAACCTCTTTCAAGCAATTGAGGTAAAATGGTTGGACAGGGGTTGGTTTAATCTAGTGAATTCTCGAGGAGGCTTGTCAGGGGGTTTCAATATGATTTTTTTTTTTGTCTTTGTTGCATTGACATTAGCAACATTTCTGCTGTCAGTGACTCCATCACCAACAACCTGTTTGTTTTTATATTGATTTCTAGAAGTTTTCTCATCATCCTTCTTCCTAAGTTGGCCTCTCCTAATGAGGGCATCTTCTACTCTTCGAGCTAAGTCTATAGCTTGATCGAAGGTAGTCAAAGTAGCTGTTGATAGCTCATAAGAGAGTTGTTCTTGTAAATTATTGATGAAAATGTCTAGCATTTCCCTATAGGGTAGCACAAAGTGCGCTTTTCCGTCAATTGCCTCCATCTAGCCAAGAAATCAGGAAAACATTCATCTTTATCTTGTTTTAAATTGTATAGGTCTTTAATAGTTACATGTCTCTCGATGTAGGCACTAAATTGATGAACAAATGATTCAGCTGTTTCTTCAAATTTTCTTAAGGAGTGAGTGGGCAATTGATAGTACCACTCTAATGCCATTCCACCTAAACTTTTGGGGAACATTTTTAGTAATAGCAAGTCATCATGCAATATGTCGTGACATGCTATCCTAAACATGCGAATATGTTCTATGGGATCTTCGGTTCATTTATATATAGGCAAGACGGGCATGGGAAAATGTTTAGGGTATGGTTGAGCTACCACTATGGGATCCAATGGTTGGCTACAAATCTCTCGATAATTGTACGAGGGACGGTAGGGATCTATCTAGTCCATACGTGAAGCCAATTGTTTCACCATAGCTTCCAAATTACTAGTTTGCCCCCCATATTGATTCGGTAGGGCATTGACATGAGTTTTATGGGCATAGGATGGAGGAACATGCAGATTAGATGCCATGTTACTATTGTGTAAAACTTTAGTAGGAAAAATGTTATGGAGGAATTTTGAAGTTGGATTATGTTGTGTTCCAGATTGTTGAAAATTTGTATTTAGCTTTGTTTTAGATTTCTGTTTATTTAAAGCATTTTGCTCAATAGTTTTGCGGAACAAAGTAGTGAAGGGAATTTTCTTTTGTGCAGGAGTGGTTTTAGGTTGAGTAACAGGTTCCTTAGGAGGTTGGGTAACCTGTTATTTTGACATGGCTTGGGCTATAGTGACCATATCCGTATTGGATGGTCCACCCTTATCACTCTCTTGATCAACAAAAGATAAATGATTAGTGTGTATATCAAGAGCCCGTTCTATAGCTGCTTGAGCGTCACTAACTTCCCCTCTATCAATATGGACTGCTACATTAAGGATGTCGATATTTTGATTGAGAAATTTTTGAAAATGTTCTGCGTTGTCAAAAGTGATGCCCCCATTGGGAGCTATTCTAGGGGATGAGGATTCATTCTATTTAACATTTCCTTCTTGTTCCTTATCTTCACCTAAGTCTTCATCTGATCGACCTAGAGTTTCTCCTTCCGGATTTGTATCTCCAAGAAGGACATTTGGGTTTTCAGCTTGTATCTTGCAACCAATATTCTCCTTCCCCTAAAGTTTCTTTACCATTCCTAAGTCTAGTCATGGTGCTAAGTTTTGATTTCAGATATATATATATATATATATATATATATATATATATATATATATATATATATATATATATATATATATATATATGCAACAAATTAAAAGGTATATATTTATATATACCTAATGCAATATTTGAAATGAAATGTTTAAGTTTTTACTATGTTGTTTTTTTTTTTGATTTTTTTTTTTAGTTTTCTTTAAATTTTTGAAATAATACAATAAAGACAGCAAATGAAACAATAAATGCACGCAATAATAATAAAACTGAAATTAAATGAACTAATCTTCTACGAATAACTTATGAATATCATTAATAGGTTCGAGTTGTTCAGGAGTCATGAAATGTTCTTCTTCAAATTGAAAGTTTTCTTTTAAGAATTTGATGAAAAGGGCTATGGTGATATTGTCTATCTCAGATGCTGGTTGATAATAATAATTCTCACGACAATATTTACAATATAACATAGCTCTAGGAGTTTTGTTTCATCTTCTCCTAACTATAAGATCATCTTCTAAGGAATCTATATGAACTAGAAATGGGCGCACTATAACTGTGTCTTCGAGATTTTCCCTGAAAGTTAAAAATTTTGCAGATATAAGAGCTCTCCTATAGGCTAGCCATCTATGGCAGGCTCTCTGAAGTTCATGATAGAAAACTAATTGGTGAGGATCCAGGATTCTATCCAAGACTAGCCTCTTAATCTGTTTAAGTTGTGTGGATCTAGATGAAATAAGCCTAAGTCTCCTATCAAGTTTGTCCCACAATGATTGATTTCTACTTGTTTCAGGGATATTAAGGACATAATTAACTTCTATAGCTGCCAATTGGTTTTCTACGTTTATAGTAACTGCTAACCTCTTTTTAGGAGCTACCATCTAAACATGATTTTGAACCTTAAATGTTTTTAAATGCATCCAAGTTTTAGTTCTAATTTTTTTGTTTGTTTTTGTTTTTGTTTTCAAAAGGTTATGATGCATTCACGTCGGGTTCACCAAAATGTATTGCTCCAAATTTTTTGCATCCCTACCTTCAGGCTATTGGATCCGCGCCCGGAAGGAGGATGGGAAAAGGATGGTGTGGTACCTCGGACGAGAGGACTTTACGAAGGTCCCGCCTCTCAAGGGAGGTGTGTTTTGGTGATTTTTTGATGGATGGTTGATGCAGGAGCATCCGGAGGCAAAGGGCAATCTTGCATCACCCAAAAATGTATTTTCTTCTAAGTACTGAAACTGTCGTGATATCGCGACGCTTTTTGAATAAGGGCACCAACGGGCCAAAATGTCGCGATATCGCGACGCTTTTTGAAGAAGGGCACCAGCGGGCCAAATGTCGCGACATCGCGACGCTTTTTGAAGAAGGGCTCCAGCGGGCCAAAATGTCGCGAAATCGCGACATTTCTCAAGCAGCGCAGTCGGAACGCCAAACTGTCGCGAAATCGCGACACTTTCGAGCCAAGATGTACGGAATGCAAAGATGTCACGAAATCGCGACATATCCAGAGGCAAGGTTCAACAATGCAAAGATGTCGCGAAATCGCGACACTTCCGAGCCAAGGTGTACGGAACGCAAAGATGTCGTGAAATCGCGACATATCCAGAGGCAAGGTTCAACAATGCAAAGATGTCGCGAAATCGCGACACTTCCGAGCCAAGATGTACGGATTACAAAGATGTCGTGAAATCGCGACATGTCGTGGTTTCGCGGCCCGGAACGAAGCAGCAAGTATGGAATGCAGAGATGTCGCGAAATCATGACATGTCGCGATTTCGTGGCCCAAGGGAGGAGAGAAAGTAAGAAGGGCCTAGACGTCGCGATTTTGTGACGTGTAGCAGAATCGCGGCCCCAGGGAGGAGAGAGAAGCCCAACGTTAAAATGTCGCGATATCGCGACCAAGGGGGAGAGAAAAAGCCTTGGAGCAAATACGTCGCGATATCACGATAAGAACGCTCACGACGTTGACCAGCCGGCGACTGCAGAGACCAATGCAAGGGGACACATGGCATGAAGTGACAGGTGGCTCGTGAGTATGGAGCGATTATAGGGACACGTGGCACCAAATGACAAGTGACCAGGCACATTCCTTGGTATGATGTTATGAAGGCTTGACAGGCGGCCACAGAGCACTCTACCACCCCAGACCATGATAATACGGGGCATCTGGCAGAATATGGCATGTGGATACAGGGCATACGTGTGGATGGTTAGAGGGAGGCCCGCACTTTGCGTAATGATGGAGAAGGAGGTGGCGGTCAAGGATAAAAGGTGCGCATGCATTGTATTGATTTTTGGGGGACTCTTGGCCATTGATTTTTGGGGGAATTGTTGTGTGTTGTGCGTAGCCCGATATCAAGTGGTATCAGAGTAGGTTGGTTCTGAGAGTGCAAATCGATCGCCGATAGTGAGGCAGTTTGCGCCAGGACGTGGTTGTGGGTTGCGAAGGAAAAGTAGGATGCCTCCGCGTAGAGGACGTGGTATTGCGAGGAATAGGCAAGCAAGAAGGGAGGAGGTCGATCTAAGAGCCCCCGGCAGAGGCAAGTTGAGGCCCTGCAAGAGGAAATAAGAAGAGGAGCCGAGCCGAGAAGGGAAGAACCCAGCGAAGATGAAGTGTGGGAAGAAGAAGTTGCTTCTGATGAGGAAGAGGCCTTGGATCCAGCAGAGGCTAGGCTATATAGAGCCATCTCCCAAATTGGGAAGAAGCCAAAATTTGACGTCTCGACTTACTCTAGAAACCTCAACCCTGAGGAGTTGATAGACTGGATTAATGACATGGAGGAGTATTTTGAATACGAAGAGATATCAGATCCAAATCGGATCAGGTTTGCGAAATCCAAGCTGAAGGGACATGCTAGCATCTGGTGGAAGGGAGTGCAGTTAGAAAGGAACAGGAGGGGAAAGGAAAGGATCACCATATGGGACAGGATGGTAGAGAAACTCAAGAGGCAGTTCATCCCTGCAAACTATGAGCTGGATTTGTTAAAGAAAATGCAAAGTCTTCGACAGGCTAATAAGACTGTCAAGGAATATACTGAAGAGTTCTTTCAAATCGCCATCAGAACTGGCCATTCAGAGGCGAATAAGGAGAAGGTCGCATGTTATATCAATGGATTGCGGACCAGCATTCAAGAAGAGCTGGGGCTGGTTAGAATGAGCACAGTAGAAGATGCATATCAGTTTGCATTAAAAGTGGAGGAGAAACTAAATAGAAGATTTGATGGTAAGCAGAGAGGGAAGGATAGGGGTGGAAGAGCTGGTGGAAGATACAAAGATTTTGGGAAAGCTAGAGAAGCTAGCAGCAACCAAAGGCAAAAAGAAGTGAAGGAGGAGGATGCCCAACGCCCACGCGGTCAGAGCAACAACTACCCAAGAGGAAGAGGTAGGTCGGGGTGAGGGTTTGGAAGAGGTGTCTTCAGAGGAACCTGCTTCAACTGCGGAGAGGAAGGACACAGGGCATACAATTGCCCGCAGCATCAAGAGAGGCCAAATCGAAGACCCGAGGGTCAGGCCCGAGCTGCTGTAGCAGACGAAGGTGCAGATTCTGAGCACTCAGAGGAGGCAGAAAGAGGGGAAGCCATGATCATCATAAGGGTCCTGTTAAATGAAGAAAAGAAGGGAGACCAAAGGAATAGCCTGTTTCGGACAAGATGCAAGTGTGCAAGCAAGGTATGTAATATCATCATTGATAATGGAAGCACTGACAATTTGGTTTCGAAGGAAATGGTTTCCAAGCTGCGGATGGAAAGGAGAAAACACCCGCACCCTTATCGGATTGCATGGCTGCAAAAGGACCATCGGGTGTTGGTGAGTGAGCAATGTCTGGTGAAGTTCAACATTGGAACTTACCAATATGAAGTGTTATGTGACATCTTGCCCATGGATGCATGTCACCTACTTCTTGGGAGGCCATGGTAGTTTGATCGAAGTGCTGTCCATGATGGTCGAGCTAATACCTATTCTCTCGTCAAAGAATGGAGTTCGCCATAAGTTGAAACCCCCGAAGGAGGCCGATGAGAAGGTATGCAGACAGGTGCACGAATCTGTCTAGTTGATGGCAAAAATTTTTTGGAAGGCCCGAAGCCGATCATATGTGCTATGCTATAATCCCCAAGGTTAAAAAAGAAGGATGCAAGGAGATTCCAGTGGAAGTCATGGGACTGTTAGAAGAATTCCCTGATATCGTTTCTGACAATGTCCCTGAAGGCTTACCATCGATTAGGAAGATCAGTCACCACATAGATTTGGTGCTCGGGTCGAGTTTGCCAAACAAGGCTGCACATCGAATGACACCTGTGGAAACTGAGGAGTTGAATCGACAAGTTCAAGACTTGTTGAAGAAAGGGCTGATTAGAGAAAGTCTCAGTCCATGTGCTGTACCAGCAATACTAGCACCCAAGAAGGATGGAGAATGGAGGATGTGCACAGATTCAAGAGCAATCAACAAGATCACCATTAAATACAGATTCCCACTACCAAGGATGGATGATATCATGGACTGCTTGAGTGGAGCTGAGTACTTCACAAAAATTGATTTGAAAAGTGGATACCATCAGATCCGCATTAGAGAAGGGGATGAGTGGAAGACAACCTTTAAAACCAGAGAGGGGCTGTATGAGTGGTTGGTCATGCCATTTGGGCTAACCAATGCACCTAGTACCTTTATGAGGTTGATGAATGAAGTCTTGAAAGAATTTCTGGGAAGATTTGTGATTGTTTACTTGGATGATATACTGATTTTCAGCAAGACCTTAGAGGAACACCTGGTGCACATCAGAAAGGTGTTTGAGAAACTGCAGGAAGAGCAGTTACTGATCAATCTGAAGAAGTGCAACTTTGTGAAGAAGGAGTTGGTATACCTGGGCTTTGTTATATCAGCTAATGGTCTCAAAATGGACCCCGAAAAGGTGAAGGCTATCCTAGAATGGCCTGTCCCAAGGAGTGTGACCGAGGTTAGATCATTTCACGTTCTGGCCAGTTTCTACAAAAAATTTATTAGAAACTTCAGCAAGATTTGTGCATCTCTTATCGAGACAATGAAGGGAAACAAGAAGGAATTCCAGTGGACAGTTGGAGCAGATAAAAGCTTTGCTATGCTGAAGAAGAAGGTCACTGAGCAACCCGTCTTAGCACTTCCAGATTTCAATAAGGTGTTCCAGGTGGACTGCGATGCGAGTGGCAATGCGATAGGAGCAGTATTGAGCCAAGAAGGTAGGCCTGTTGCATATTTCAGCGAGAATCTCAATGATACCAGGCGAAAGTATTCGGTATATGACCAAGAGTTCTATGCCATAGTGCAAGCGCTCAAGAAGTGGAGGCACTACCTGTTGCCGAAAGTGTTTGTTCTCTATACCGACCATCAAGCGTTGCAGTATATTAACAGCCAGGGTAAATTGAATCAGAGGCACCTCAAATGGGTAGAATTCCTGCAGAGCTATACCTTTGTGCTGAAGCATCGGAGTGGAAGATCCAATAGGGTGGCAGATGCATTGAGTAGGAGGCAATGTCTTATGACAGAACTGAGAGTGGAGGTTGTAGGGTTCGCTGAGCTCAAGAACTTATACCCTGTGCACCTCGATTTTGCAGAAGCTTGGAAGGCCTGCACTACACCTGTTACGTTGGATAGGAGTAGGTGGTTGGATTACTTGGTTCAAGAGGGGATGTTGTTCAGAGGGAACCAATTGTGCATTCCAAGGAGCTCAATGAGAGAGAACATCATTAAAGAAAAGCATAGTGGGGGTTTAGCTGGACACTTTGGTCGTGACAAGACCATCTCATTGGTTAGTGAAAACTATTACTGGCCACAATTGCAATAGGATGTGGCAAAGTTTGTGTAGAGTTGCAGGATTTGCCAGATGGCAAAGGGTGTGAGGCAGCCTACTGGTTTGTATCAACCGCTACCTATACCCGAGCGGCCATGGGAAGATATTAGTATGGATTTTGTGCTTGGTTTGCCTCGGACGCAGAGGGGGAATGATTCCATCTTTGTGGTAGTGGACAGATTTTTGAAAATGGCACATTTTATCCCGTGCCAGAAGACTAGCAACGCGGTCCATGTAGCTGGTTTTTCCTTTAAGGAAGTGGTACGCCTTCATGGGCTGCCAAGAAGCATTGTGTCGGACAGAGACACCAAGTTTGTAGGTTATTTCTGGAAGACCCTGTGGAAGAAACTGAAGACGGAGCTAAAGTTTAGTTTTGCGTATCATCCCCAAACAGATGGCCAAACAGATGTGGTCAATAGGAGTTTGGGCAACCTACTGCGATGCTTGGTATGGGACAAGCCCAAAGGATGGGATCTAGTTCTACCGCAAGCTGAGTTTGCGTATAACAGCTCGGTCAATCGGAGTACCAATAGGTCACCCTTCCAGATTATCTATGGAAGTAGCCCGAGAAACGCTTCAGAATTAAGAAGGCTAGAAGGGAGAAATGCAGTGCTGAGGCAGAAGACTTTGATGAACACTTGAAAGGAGTGCATGAAGAAGTGACAAGACACATTGCCAAGATGAATGCTCGGTACAAGGCAAGGGCGGATCAAAAACGCAGAGTTAAAGAGTTCCAAGTAGGAGATTCTGTCATGGTCTATCTGAGGAAGGAGCGGTTTCCTGCCAAGACCTATAACAAACTAAAAATGAAGAAGTTTGGGCCGTGCAAGATCATTGGCAAACGAGACTCAAGCAATGCCTACAAGGTGGAGTTACCTAGCGAGCTCAACATCTCCCCCATGTTCAACATCTCCGATCTGGTCGAATATCATGAAGGAGAAAGCAGTGAGATGCCAAGTTCGGATTTGTGGAGCATTCCAGCAGTCATCCCAGTAGCAGACGAGATAGAAGAAGTTCTTGATACCCATGAGGGTCACAGTACTCGAAACAAGAGTTATTATGAGTATTTGGTCAAATGGAAGGGCAGGCCCATAGAAGATGCAACTTGGTTGTCCAAGGCAGAGGTTGATCGCTTGGGTCTACCTCGGAACGGTCAGAAGTGAGGTCACTTCTCAAACTCACCCCGGGTGTCTGATGCAGGAGCATCCGGAGGCAAAGGGCAATCTTGCATCACCCAAAAATGTATTTTCTTCTAAGTACTGAAACTGTCGCGATATCGCGACGCTTTTTGAAGAAGGGCACCAGCGGGCCAAAATGTCGCGATATCGCGACGCTTTTTGAAGAAGGGCACCAGCGGGCCAAAATGTCGCGACATCGCGACGCTTTTTGAAGAAGGGCTCCAGCGGGCCAAAATGTCGCGAAATCGCGACATTTCTCAAGCAACACAGTCGGAACGCCAAACTGTCGCGAAATCGCGACACTTTCGAGCCAAGATGTACGAAATGCAAAGATGTCGTGAAATCGCGACATATCCAGAGGCAAGGTTCAACAATGCAAAGATGTCGCGAAATCGTGACACTTCCGAGCCAAGGTGTACGGAACGCAAAGATGTCACGAAATCGCGACATATCCAGAGGCAAGGTTCAACAATGCAAAGATGTCGCGAAATCGCGACACTTTCGAGCCAAGATGTATGGAATACAAAGATGTCGTGAAATCGCGACATGTCGCGGTTTCGCGGCCTAGAACGAAGCAGCAAGTACGAAACGTAGAGATGTCACGAAATCATGACATGTCACGGTTTCACGGCCCAAGGGAGGAGAGCGAGTAAGAAGGGCCTAGACGTCGTGATTTTGCGACGTGTAGCGGAATCGCGGCCCCAAGGAGGAGAGAGAAGCCCAACGTCAAAACGTCGCGATATCGCGACCAAGGGGGAGAGAAAAAGCCTTGGAGCAAATACGTCGCGATATCGCGACAAGAACGCTCACGACGTTGACCAGCCGACGACTGCAGAGACCAATGCAAGGGGACATGTGGCATGAAGTGACAGGTGGCTCGCGAGTATGGAGCGATTACAGGGACACGTGGCACCAAATGACAAGTGACCAGGTGCATTCCTTGGTATGATGTTCTGAAGGCTTGACAGGCGGCCACAGAGCACTCTGCCACCCTAGACCATGATAATACGGGGTATCTGGCAGAATATGGCATGCGCCTGCAGGGCATACGTGTGGATGGTTAGAGGGAGGCCCGCACTTTGCGTAATGATGGAGAAGGAGGTGGCGGCCGAGGATTAAAGGCGCACATGCATTGTATTTATTTTTGGGGGACTCTTGGCCATTGATTTTTGGGGGAATTGCTATGTGTTGTGCGTAGCCCGATATCAATGGTGGGTTCACCAGGAAACATTTTGCGGCAGTTTCCACGCCTAGGTTTTTGGAATGTGTTTTGATGAGTTCGTTTTATCCTTAAGCATTCATCCTAGGTTTGGTCGAATGAATCTAACTTAATCTATATGAAAATGCAATTTAAATGAATACAGCAAACAGAGTAGAAAGCAGAAAATAGAGAATTTGCAGGAGGCCAATGGAGATTACCTGATCTGGAAGTCTAAAGAAGTTTCTGATGCTTGAAGCAATTTGGATCATTTGGAATTTGACGTAATCGCCTGTAATCTGACAGAATCGTCCGAATCTGACAGATTCATCTGAGACTGACAAAATCGTCTGAAATTTGACGAATTCGTCAGAGACCTGCAAAACAGAGAACAGATGCAAAATACAAGAATTTCTACTGTGCAAACAGAGGCAAAATATGCCAAATAATAAACTGAATACTGAACAAAGCTTAAAAACAGAAATAAAAGTAAATTGTTGTACTTTAATGGCAGATTATGAGTTTAACATGCAATATAGACTAGATGGGTGAACTCCAGATGCAAAATAGAATAAAAACTAAATATATTATCTAATTTGTAAAACAAAATAACTGAGGCAAAGTTAATAAAAGCAAACTCCGGCAATCGATTGCCTCGATGTGGACTCGCAATCGAGATCGTCTCGCATCGCACGAAATCGTCTTGAATTTGACAGGATCGCCTCCGATCTTGATAGGTTCGTCGACGGCGATGGGTGCTGGCTCCGATTGAAAATTAGTGGTGTACCTACATAAAAACTGCTATAGGACTAGTGCAAAAGTAAGATTAAGGTGTTTTAGTGCAGAGGGATTCAACTTGCAGATAAAATTCAGCCAAGGGTTGGGGAGGGAATGTCTTAGAGTTTAAATAGGCATAGGGGAGTTGTTGTGAGGTTGGAGATCATCCCAATTTGGGAGATCTCCAACGGGGGCAGGGTCCCAACGGCGCAGACACGCTTATGCCCGTATTGGAGACCCGTTGGAACAAAGTCTATCTATGCAAATTCAATTTTGCGACAAAATCGTCTGGACGTTCTAGTCCAGACGAAATCATCAAATCTGGGGCGATATCGTCTGATCGGCGACGATATCGTCCAATGGTCAAAACAACCTCTAAAAATGGCACGAAAAAAGGGGAAACGGGTTTCTCGGCGGTTAACAGGCGGTTTGGGAGGTTAAATTTGAATTTAAATTTATTTACTAAGGTGAATGTAATTATTCCAATTTGACTGCGCCAATTTTAGGGTGCTACAAAGAACATATTGATAATGAAAGTAGTGTTTTTATTGAAGAAGAATATTGTGATCGTTTTATTGTACTAATAGATATAAGTGTGATTTTTTTGGGAATTTCTACGGTGATAATGATAAATACCACAATAAAAATAAGAAAATTGGGTGTTTGAATATTGATAGAGATCAAAGTAGAGATAAATAAGGTCAATGTTTTAATAATATTAATAGATATATGAATGTTGATAAAGAATTTATATATTTATAAAAGCATACAAAAGGGTATTGGATCAAAATTGTTGATAAGAAAGGGATACAATGGTATAGGTTTGGAAAGAAATCGACAAAGTGTGAAAGAACCCATTATACCAAGTATATGGCCAAAGAATGAATGCATTGGATATATAGGTCAAGAAGTTTTGAGAAAATGGAAACTTATACAAAAGATGAAAATAAAAGTCAATAAAAAATAAGTAACACCAAATATGTGATAAGTGATGACAAAATTATGACAAGGACTAGTGATTCCAAATTTGTATCAAGAATATGTAATACAAAATCCATGAGAAGAAAATAAAGTAAGAAGTTATAAATAGTGTGGAAGAACATGATATGCATCAAAAAAATGTTTGGAATCTTCATCCTCGTGTGATTTTTGGAGATGTTAATCATTCTCAAATTGTTAATGTAAAGAGAGAAGAAATAATCAAATGTAAATGAATTGTGGTTGGGTGAATGTGTGTGAATGTAATAAGACAAAATAAATGTAGTGTGGTTTCTATAAAAGAATAATTTTTTTTTAATGAAGAAGAATAAGTTTTCCCATGATGAAAAGTATTTGAAAATTTGAGATAAGTGATAAGAATCCAATGCATAATGATTAAAGACCTATAGTGATGAAAATCCTACAAATGAATACTGATTTGGAATACTCAAAGTATGTGGATGAGTTTTTAGAGGTGGTGGACCAATGGTTGTGTAGACACGTAAAATGCATCATATTGAGGAGACTCCTAGAATACCTCCTCTTTAGCTCATACAGTCCACCTTGGGCAATCTCAAGGCTAATTTAGTGGTTTTCACCATAAATAGACACCTTTTCCAATGGGAATCATGACCATATTGACCCAAGATGGCCTCAATGTTGGGACCGTCTCAACCCAAGATGGTCAAGTAAAGATAAAATTAAAAAGATAAAAATAATAATAGATAACCGAAATTGCTTGTTAACTCCATGCATAAATTTGCACTGATGTCGAACGCCCTACATGAACTAATTTTATCAAATCGGATACAATTAGAGTCGTGCATCTACTTTTTCATGCAGGTTACCCTAGCCACATTTAGCCTCTAGCCAAGATGTTTATAAATTGATACTCACTCCTCAATTTTAAAGATCCTTAACCCTCAAATTTGTGCAATGAAGTGTTACCAAAATTAATCTTCCAAGTTTTTACATTCCCAAGACTATACTGCTAGACTATCATACAAGATTGAACACTATGCTTTCTTACCTCTCATAACCAATACCCTTGCTTAGATGCTCGCTCAAACCCACTAATTCCCTTCCCCATCATTAGAATCCATCAACAATACATCCCTAGGTCATCTCAAATGTTGCTCAAGCGTGGCAACATAGAAACATAGGTCTATAACAATAATCATCTCACCTCGATATGGTCTATAGATGAAACCATATTGACCAGAGATGGTCATGATTAGGTGATCATTTTTCCAATTTTCATTACACTTAATATTAGATTTTCTCATTTAATTACTTTACATTAATTTAGATCTCATTTATTACATACAAGCATTTGCTTTTTCTCCATTTCATGCTTTTTGATTGAATACAAGTCCAACTTCGGTGGGCCTTGCACATGAAATTTATTTTCTATTATTCCTTTGTGTGCAAGTTATAGGTACAAGGATAGTGAAAGATCTTGGATACAATTCTCATGTAGTGGTCCTAAAAAATCTCCTCCCCACAAACTACACTAAGATGAATATTTTTTATATTTCACCTAGAGACCTCATCTTGATATATGCATTGTAATCATTGTATTATTGGTAGCATCCCCTAAGAGGGGATATTATTGTAACACCTTTAAAATATGAGCATAAATATATAAAAGTATATGATTATCTTATCTTGTTCAAATCATTGTGTTTCATTATTGCTTTATTTTTATGGTGTAAATTATTGATCTAATGGTTGACCCAAAGGTGTTGATAGCCTAGATACAATAATCCATAGAGGTAATATGAACCCAACGACACTAATCCAAAGATAAAAATTGTAGGTGAAGTATAAGGTGACCTAGATATTATGACCTAGAGGAAGATGCCTAGATGAAAACCAAATGAAATAATCTTGTCATGACCCTCATTGGAAGTCCTTTTGATATGAGAAACTATGTGATGATCAATTGAACTTTGATACTTAGTTTTGCTTCAAATTAATGACTATGCAATGTTTAGATTTAGTCATTTCTGAAGAACATGGTACTGCCAATATATTGTCAATGTGTAGGATTAGGTACTCTCGTGAGGTGGAAGAAATAGAATTGTCCACCAAAAATGGGTTACTTGGAATAGGGGAAGTGATGATTACAATGACTCAAGATAACATGGATAGATACACTCATATAGGTATGCAACATTGATTTTGGGATAATCATCGATTAATCAGCTAGCTAGAGTTGCAATTGAAAAACTTGTAGCTATTATAAATTCTTCGACTAAGATGGGTGACTGGGTTGATGGAAATATTTACACTTTGCTTGTTGCATATAATTGGTTGTCTTTTACTTCATCACTTTACTGCATCATTGGTTTTGAAAAAATATGCATATGTTGGTTGTCTTTAAAACTTCTTGTGTTGCTTAAATATTTTAAAGAATAGCATGATGTTAGTATTTCATAAAATAACCCTTTTATGTTTTTAAGTATATATATATATATATATATATATATATATATATATATATATATATATATATATATATATAAAGTTATTAATTTAAATGATGAAAGAATTTCATTCAAATGAATAATAAAATCTTTATTTAAATGATAATATAATTTCATTTAAAAATAATAGATACTTTATTTAAATAGAAATAGAACTTTTATTTAAATAATTTTAATATTTTTAAAGAATATTTAAAAAGGAGAGAAATTTATTACTTGAAATTAATGGAACGTTGTGAGCTTACGCGTTCATGTGGATGGAAGTTTCTTGTCGACTTTTGGGGAAGGAGATCCATTTATGTTGAATCGCGAAAGAATGATTAAAAAAATTGTTTTCTTGTTTATTTTAGCTAGTTTTTGGGTCGTTGCATCTGGTATCAGAGCTCTAGGTATGAGGGTATAGAGCTTCTTAATGTCCTTAAGTATTTGGATGTCTTTTTATTCAAGCTTTGGGTTAAAGTTAGGAAGATCCATAATTCTTGCTTGCTAGATTCTAAATGGGAATGAACCCTAAGGATGATTAAAATGTTATGATACCTTTCTTATAGTAAGAATGAACTTGTGTATTAATGTCACTTAATAACCTTTGAGTGCCACCCTAATTAGATTATGTATGATGTTAGAAAGTGAACTCTGTATTGTGGCTTGAATTAGTAGTGCAATTCAAAGTAAAGTTATAACCTAATATTCTTCTTGGTTGTAACTGTTATGACTATCGCATAACACACTCCAAATTTTGGGGAGCCATTTGAATTTTGGTGTTGATGTTTGATCATTTGTTTTGATTGTTGGATGAATTGGTCATTTTATAGTCCCATTTTGAGTGCTATAGGCACTATTTTGGTGGTATGTGAGCTTTTTTTAAGGTTTCCTATCAAGTCATTTTTTTGAATCCAGTTCATTGGCTATCCAAGGATCAATGCAAGTATAATAAAGTGAAGATAAAAGAAGAGAAATATGATTATATATATAATATAATATAATATAATAATAATAATAATAATAAAATGTTCTTACTTTATAGTTGTTTTATTTATAAAATAAGAACATTATCATTTTTTATTATCTACAGACTTATAAAATAAATAAATAAATAAAATAAGATGTTCAAAATAATATATATATATATATATATATATATATATATATATATATATATATATATATATATATATATATATATATATGTTGTCGAGGCTTTCTTTAATTAATAGTTTAATTTTAGAAAGTTTTTTTTTGGTAGATAAGATACTATAGCATTAATACCGGGTTTTACAGGTTGACCCAAAACCTTTTACAAAAATCAGCCCAAGGCTATTGATGAACATATCCTTACTAAGGATCCTATATATGTAAAATCTACATGTCGCCAAAGCCATTACATACGGTAAGGCACATAGCCTGTTATAAAAAAGAAACTTCCCTTACAACATTTTGGGTATACCCCGAGAAAATACACATGCATCATAATTACAAAAAAGAAACAGACACGGATCCCTTCCTTGAGATAATGGAGAAACAAAAAGCTGCAGATACACATAGTAGAGTACTGAAAAAAACTCCCACAAGCTCTGTATTGACAGTTGCTCTTAATAATTATTTGGTAATTATTTTCTTCTGTATATGACATGCTTTGGTACCACATACTATCTTGGCCAATCAACCTTGGAGAAGTGAACCTGCTGGCTAGATTTATGGCGGTGGCTATCTGGTGGTCCACGTGGCTTTGGTTTGAAGTATTATATTGTCATTTATTTCCTTCGCTGTGATTATCAACCAACCTCAAATTACTAAGACGCCTAGGAGCCATGTTATCTGACATGTGACAGTCCCCATTAGTCTTTGTGGTATTTCCAAGCAGCATCCATGAAGACTGACAACTCAGATAATTTTTATTGTGAGTCCAATTCAAAAAGAGACGGGAATACTCCTAGCCTTCGAACTTACAATGTCTTCCATGTTGGTAAATTAAACTATCATTCTTGGAATTCTTGTTAAATAAGCTCCTCTACACTCGGAACACCGTGTTCCCATATGAAAAGTCCATCACCATCGACACCCAAATTGGCCAGCTTATCAGCAATTTTGTTAGCTTCCCGAAAGACATGTTGGGATTTTCTGTCCTGTCTTCCCTGGAAAATGGTCCTAGCCTCTTCAAAAATTGTTTTAACCCTCCAAGGAGGTGTTTTCCAATTATTGAGGAGATTTATAACATGCATAGAGTCTCCTTCTATGATCAAATTTCCTTCTAAGTCTTGAGTCATTTGAAGGCCTCTCCACATAGCTCTAGCTTCAGCTTCAAGATAAAATTTTGGAAAGCTTCCATTTCAATTGGATTTTATTAATTTGGGTGATCTTGTTTTATCACAGGTTACTAAAATGATAGGCTCCAATGATGGTAGTGAGGGAAAACACGGTGGAATTGATCTTCTTTTATCAATTACATGGGATGATGGCTATATATTCCAACAATATGACACTACAAATATGAATACTTATGACAATCATCGAAGAGAAGGAAATATGAATTTCCCACCAATTAGAAATTGACTCTTCAAAAGTGAAGAAGAAGCATTAGAAGGGATATGACAACAATCGACATGGATTCGTATAGGCTTGAAGAGTCAAAGGTCGTGTCGATGTTGCCCACCATGCATATTTTGGAAACCTAGTATGGTAGACGAGATTGCCTCTATCTTCTCTTTAAATGTGAGGGTGAATTAGAAGAGGAGTTGTGTATAATATCGTGTTATCATGTGTTTCATTCTCTATGCCTTTTGGAATGATTGAGGAGCAATAATGGCTACCATATGTGCCATTTTATTTTACCTATTTAGGTTGAAGACTATATCTAAGGATGTGGATGCCAGTGATGCGAAGGTTTCCCATAATCCCATGTTATTCATCTATTTTGAATGAATCTATAAAAGTTTTGTTGGGCAACACATAAATGCAGTGGTCAAGGTGTGAAGGATAGACTATTGCAAGTAGCAGTGGAGGTGGAAAAGTATGAAAAGAGTCTCACAACTTAAAGATGCCAAGAAGAAAATGAGTTTATCTTCATCAAAAATGTGCAGAGCTTGATATAATGTGTTTGGGGTAATGACAAGCCAAGTTGGTGTAAAGCAGAGAAGAAGTATTGTATCCATGATAAACCTTGAGTGACCTTAATAAGCACCACCTGTGCTGAGGAATCTAACCTATTTAGAAAGGGAGATGCAAAGATTCAAACGATGCTAGATTTATTCATGGGATCATTGATGTCATGATATTTAACTTCATGGAAGTCATGCTACACTAGAAATTACTCTTTCGACACTACTTGGTGAGATTTTATTGGTGTAATGTGTATGGGTTAGTTCATAAATGAAATTCTACGACATCATCTCTTGTCATATGATAGAATATAAATGAAGTGTTGAAAGGAAACGTTGTGTAAGGAGTTGGAAAGTTGTGAACAAAATACCCCAGGTGCTTTAAGATACCTGCAACTATAGATGATAAATGAAATTAGCCTTGTAGTGGAGTAGTAGTCTTTGTTGAATGAGAATGCTAAAATCAATGGTGATACCCCAAATTTACTTTACAACAAGTGATAAATAATCTATTGCTATGTTGGATAAAATTAACGTTTCATTGAACTGGTACTTTCTGTATCGCTCCAAATTTTTTGCACCCCTACCTTCAGGCTATTGGATCCGCGCCCGGAAGGAGGATGGGAAAAGGATGGTGCGGTACCTCGGACGAGAGGACTTTGCGAAGGTCCCGCCTCTCAAGGGAGGTGCATTTTGGTGATTTTTCGACGGATGGTGGGTTCACCAGGAAACATTTGATGGCAGTTTCCACGCCTAGGTTTTGGAAATGAGTTTTGATGAGTTCGTTTTATTTTTAAACATTCATCCTAGGTTTGGCCGAATGATTCTAACTTAAACTACATAAAAATGCAATTTAAATGCATACAGCAAACAGAAAGGAAAACAGAAACGGAGAATTTGGCAGGAGGCCAATGAATATTACCCGATCCGGAAGTCCGATGGAGTTTCGAAGCTTGAAGCGATCTGGATCGTCTGCAATTCAACAGAATCGCCTTCAATTTGATACAATCGTCTGAACTGACAAGATCGTCTGAAATCTGACGAATTCGTCAGACGAATTCATCAGAGACCTGCAAAAAAGCAAACAGATGCGAAATACGAGAAATTCTATTTTGCAAACAGGGGCAAACTATGTAAAACAGTAATATGAGTGTTCAAAATTATACAAGAACAGAAGTAAATGCAAATAACTGTGTTTAGATAGCAGAATATGATCTTAATCTATAAACTTAGACAAAATGGATGAACTCCAAATGCAATATAATATAAAAACTAAATAAACAATCTAATTTACAACATAAAATGACAGAGAAAAGAGACAAAAGAACAAACTCTAGGCACTGATTGCCTCGATGTGCGCTGCAGTCAAAATCGTCTCGCATCAGTACAAGATCGTCCCGAATTTGACGAGATCGCCTCCGATCTTGACAGGTTCGTCGGCTGCGATAGGTACTGGATTCGACTGAAAACCAGTGATGTACCTGTAAAGAAATGACTATAGGACTAATGCAAAATATGAATTATGATGTTTTAGAGCATAAGGGTTCAATTTGCATAAAAATTCAGCCAGGGGTTGGGGAGGGAAAAGTCTTAGAGTTAAATAGGCATAGGATAGTTTTTGGGAGGTTGGAGATCATCCCAATTTGGGAGATCTCCAACGGGGGAAGGGTCCCAACGGCGCAGACACGCTCTCGCCCGGATTGGAGACCCGTTGGAACGGATTCCAACTATGCAAATTCAGTTTTGCGATGAAATTGTCTGGACGTTCTAGTCTAGACGAAATCCTCAAATCTGGGGCGATATTGTCTGATCGGAGACGATATCGTCAAATGGTCAAAACAACTGCTAAAAATGGCGCGAAAAAGGAGGAAACGGGTTTCTCGACGGTTAACAGGCGGTTTGGGAGGTTAAATTTGAATTTAAATTTATTTACTAAGGTGAATGTAATTATTCCAATTTTACTGCGCCAATTTTAGGGTGCTACATTTTGCCCCCTCTTTAGCGAATTTTCCGAAGAAAATGCGTTAAAGATGAGTTCTTCTCGATCTACGAGAAAGCAAAAAATTATTCCCATTTTTAGGCGACGATTCTTGGTCGAATCGTACGACAGCTTACTATGGTGCCCCCTCCGTGTTTTTATCCAAATCGAACGTTTGACGTAAAAACGCGAAAAAGCAAAAATTATTTGTTGAATAAAATTAATAAAAATAGGGTAAAACCCTAATTCATTTGTTACTGTTCATTTTACTGTTTTGAGAGCTCTAGAGCAAAAATGGTAGAGACAAGCGCACAGATCTGCAGAGGTCCGCCGCGGTCTACGGTTAAGGGTTTAAACTGATCTAGAATTGATTTAATTTGATTTTACATGCTTTTTAGATGGATTTTTAGGTGAATTTTGAGCATCGCGGTCGTTTTTGGCCATCGACGTCGTTCGGACGAAATCGTCCCTAGTTTGACGAAATCGTCTCAAGTTCGTCAATTTCGCCCAAGGGCGAAATCGGCGAAAAAGGGACGATTTCGTCAAATTAGAGACGATTTCGACACGCGAAATCGGAGACGATTTTGCTCAAATGTCGGACGATATCGGCCAATAGTGGGCGATATCATCAATTGCAAAATTTTGATCTTTAAGTTGCATTATTGATTGCTAAAATTGTTATTAATGATTGTTTGTTGTTTTGATGTTTATGCTTGCAGAGAGGATTACTAAAGAGCAGGGAGTGGAAATATGGAGGATTAAGAGATGACTTGGCCACTCTGACACAGGCAGAGCGAGATCAGCTGGCACAGGCCGACTTACTACATGTGGCAGATATGTCACAAGTATCTATAGACATGGGGCTACTGATGGCCCTGGCAGAGAGGTGGTACCCAGGATCTTCATGTTTCTGGTTACCGACAGGGGAGATGACTCCCACACTAGAGGATGTATGGAGGATTCTTAGAATCCCCATACAAGGGAGGATGATCACACCTGCGGCCAATCAGGGCCACGCGATGGGACGACTCTGCGGTGACCCGAGCTTCGCCCTGGAGAAGGGCGGAGTGAACATCGAGGCACTTCGCCAGATGCCTGGGGCATCTACACTGACACGAGTTTTGGCTGGGGTGGTTGGTGGACTTCTCGCCGTGCCACCGAGTGGGCCGCAGGGTACCATGGATGTCTGGCAGATGTGATCCGCGACATGCGCGACCATGGCTGCAGATTTGCTTGGGGCAGCTTTGCTCTATGCCGATTGTATAGGATCCTGCATGGGGTCGTATACAAGGGCGGCCGATGTCTGGTTATGACATCGCTCCTATAGGTTTGGTGCTGGGAGCACATTGCGGTGCGGAGGCCGTTAGGGCTTCCACTAACAAGGGTTGATGGGGAGAGGCCCCGAGTCTTCTACTGGTGGCTTCGGAGAGGGGCACAGCGACGGATCGACCTGCCGGTGTCCCGGAGACTACTGGATGACTTGGTCCCAGACCAGATCACCTAGAGGCCGTGGAGGTAGCATCCAGGGTGGGCATAGGACGCACAGGAGCTGGCTCGCATCAGGCGAGTCTACTGGCTACGGATGGAGAGGGGAGAGGTGGAGCTCCACCGCTATGACCGAGTTTTGCGATAGTTCGGTCTGACGCAGGGGATCCCATCTCTCAGGGATTACGAGTTTTCTCGGACTGTCCGAGATAACACCACGGTTAGCGGAGCTCCAGACATGCAGTGCTTCTGGAGCCAGGACGTAGACGATGCCCCCATCCAGCCAATGGATGGGGACGACGCAGGAGTAGCCGATGGCTACAATGCTTGGTACACAGGCATCCGCCCTCCTCGGATGACGATGGCACAAGGACCGATCCACGCAGTTGTGCGTCGGATAGGGAGGCGACGCCAGGCGGCGGTAGAGGCAGCCCAGGGTTGCGGCAGAGGAGAGCAGAGGAGGCCATAGGCACAGGAGAGGCCGCGACAGAGGGAGAGGGAGAGGAGGGAGGCGAGACCCCCATCTCCATAGAGGCCACCATCTCCTGATAAGGGCAAGGGTGTGGACATTGGAGAGAGTAGCGAGATGGCTACTCTCCGGGCAAAGAGAGATCGTCTACGAGCTCAGGTGCAGATGTTACAGGATGCAGTTGCACAAGCACTGAGCCGAGGTGTCGCAGCTACGAGACGAGAATGCTCATCTCAGGGCACGAGGCGGAGGGGTAAGCACTCGGGAGCTGCTGCGGTCGGTTTCTCAGACCGCATTCTATAAGGCGCTATACTACCAGGCAGTGCCAGAGGGCCAGAGAGTACAGCTGCCACCTGCCATAGCGGATCCCTATCAGGACGAGGTCGACGAGGAGCTCATCCCGGTCGATGACGAGGACTCGCAGTACCACACATACTGCGATGGGACCACCTCGTCCTCCGTAGGGTGGGGGAGGAGATGAGGTCGAGAGCTCTAGAGGCTCTCGAGGCTAGAGGGCGGGATACTGCCACTGAGATTGTATTATACTTGTATTGATAGAGGATTGAGTATGCCGAGGTACAGATTGTGGCATACTAATCTAGTTTTTATGATGTATATATTCTGTTGATATATATAGATGAGATATTTTTTGATCATATGACTTGTCTTATGTGATGTTTATGATGCTTTTTATGTTTGATTGATTGATTGAGTTGATTGATGTAATGATTTTATTGATGATTCATGTAATTATGTCATTTTAGAAAATATTATAACTTGGATGTCATGCTATAAATATTTTAAATGAAATAATCTGATGTAACAAATTGATTGGTTGTAATGAAATGTGATAAAATAAAAAGAGATTTCTAACAATAATTTCAAAGGACATTATCGCTATTATAGACCATTTCATGGAGTCGCTGCTCACTCGGTCGTCAAGCTAGTCCTAGGATAGAAATATTGTTAAAAAAAAGAGTGCTTAAGAGACTGCCTTAAGACTTTGTTGTGATGATGCAAATGATGATGATGATGGTTTGCTTTCAGATTTCCATAAAAATATTATGCATGAAATATTGTAAAATAATTTTTGCTAGGCATAAATTCCTAAGTGTGATAAAATTGTTGAATAATTCCTTAAGAATTATACCATCATTGCAAAATGCAAAGGTTGAGATAATGATATGAAATAATAAAAATGTGTTTGCTTTTGAAAAGCATAATTTGTGTAATAGAATGAAGTCATATGGTTTTTATGAATTTTGATAAATTGAAGAAAATATTGTTACAATGGTTTTCGTTAGGTATAGAATATGTAGGTATAGACTTATACCATCATCGTGAAAATCAAAGAAAATAGTTTTATTGCATGGTTGATTTTTAATGAACAGAAAAGATGAAAATGAGGGCTTGCGCTAAGCATAAAACTCCAATTTTGGTTTTGGAATTATACCATCGTCGCGAAAGTCGATAAGATATATATGATATGTTTTAATTGAAATTTTTGATTTCTTCTATTATATAGTTGTCTTTGTGGTAAATAATTGTACTTGCTTATTCCAAACAAGTTGCAAAAATAATATTTCAAAGTATTTTGAAAAAAATTAGATTTATAAGGAATCCCATGTGCATAAGTGAATTCATTACCAATCTTGATTTATCATAATGATAGACAAAATCTCTCAAATACAAATGTGTGTGCAATTGTATGATTCAGTTACCAGTTTTGAGCAAGATACTATGATACAAGTGATTTGAATAAACCAACTAAGTGTTCATTAACCATGATGTAGATGCATATAACCATACTAGGCTACTATGTAGATCGGATTATCAAGAGCTAGCTAATCCATAAGCGGACATAGGTCTCGTACAAAAGAAGGTCGCTAATGTGACAGACATATCGCCATGCTAGGAGTTACCCAAGGCCAAGCGGGTTGGGCACAAACCACCTGTTATGGGGCTTACCTCACAGTTTTCGAATAATTGAGAATTCCAGGGATTCAATCTCATTCACCCTTCTTTTCTTTTCAAAGGGTAGGGAAAGGGATTTTATTGCTTTTCTTGCTTTCTTTTGAACTTTGCTTATTTTTCTTTTTGTATTTCTTTTGCTTGAGAATACTTGGAACATTGCTGAAATAACATTTTTCTTTTCTCTTCTTTCTTGAATTTTTCTTCTCTTTTTCTTTGCTAGGGATACTTGCTCGGATTAGCTGTAGAGCAAGGGATTTTTATTCTGGGTAGGGGTGAGCTTGTCCTTTTGCCAATTCTCAAATATTCTAGACCATGTGCATGATAGGATAGCAGGGGAAACTTTTCACTCAAGAAATCAGTTCTACTATGTAGCGAAACATGGAAATTACAAATATAATCATTTTATTGTGAAAAGATGTGCTTGGTTTAAGTAAATACCAAGATCAATTCTCTATGCTCAAACTTTATTTAATTTATTTTTGTGAACTTTGATATAAGAGAGATTAGTAATCATGCCAGATAAAATCAAGATATTTATTATGTGAGTGTGCAAGTGAGGGATGCCAAATAAATGCTAGTTTTATCCAAAATAAGTTGAAACATATAACTGCAATAATTGTAAGAAAATAATGATTTTTAGAAAGTTTTGAGAATGTTGACTCTCTCTTTATTCTGTATATTGTTTTGGTTTCGAAAGAGTCAAGCATATAGCTGTTTTTGGATTTTTATGTTGATTTTTGTTTTAAAGCAAAAGAAACTTTACAAAATAAATGCGATAAATATTTTTGAAGATTTTATGAATGTTTTTGAGGGTTTTGAATGATTTTGAACAAATATATACATGGATGAAATAATCAAATTTATGCATAATAACGTTTGAGATGTAAAATATTCATGGGTTCTTTAAGTTCTTTACCATCTAAGGTAGATAATTTATACGCTCCTGATTCAAATTTTGCAGTAATGATGTACGGTCCGAGCCATTTGGGCTCAAATTTACCTTTAAGTTCTTTGGTTGCATTTGTATTTTTTTGAATATTTTGAGGATTTTGATTTTTTTTTTTTGTATTTTGATTTTAATTTATGAATTGAAATTGGTGGTATATACAAGATGATCTATATACACTATACAAGGTTTATTTGAGTATAGCATGTCTAAGGTTGCTTCAAAATCAAAGGAGGTTTTGAAGGATAATCTGGTTGAGGTGAAGGTAAGAATAGAAGGTGATGAATAAAAGGTAGTGATAACAAAAGCTTTGTTATAATGTAGAATAATGTAGAAAAATATTTGACTTTTATATGTGGAAAATTGATCATGTTACAAAATAAAATGTCAGAAGGATAAGAAGGTTCTTCATTCTTATTACTATAATCCAAGTCTTGATAAGATGGAGAGAGCATATATAAAATATATGCATGGGTGTTATTTGGTAAACAAGGATGATCATATATGGATGAAGAAAAGTGATGGACAGAAGATAATTGTGATAATAGAGAATGTATAGAAGTTGATGTTTCAACCATTAAATATTCTTCAAATGGTTTTGGGTCACCATGTATGGTAACCGTTTTATTTGCAAGTTCAAACTTCAAACATTGGTGAAGAGTGGAAGAGAAAACCCTCATCGTATGAATCCAAGGACTCTGGAGAAGTAGTTTGTAAGGTGAAGGACAATATCCTACATAGAATAAAGTATCCAGGATCTTGGATCCAATATTAAGGGGAATAATTATAGTACCTTGAGGTTCTTGAATTTCATTGTTAAAAGATTTTATAATAACATTTGATTCATTACTATCTTCTTCCTTTAATTTGTGTTTTTGAAATAATTGATAAGTGCATAAATTAAGAGAAGAGTCATTATCTACCATGATAGTTCTAACAAGTGTTTCTTTACGAGATCCGATAATGTAAAGATAGGAGTCTTCTTGTGGAGTATAGGAAGGAATATCCTCATCATAGAATGAAATATGGTTAACCTCAAGAGGGTTTATACCATTAATTATGTTCTTAGAGAAAATATGATGAGGAACAAATTGTTGGCTAGGTATTTTGAACAAAATTTCCTTATGAGCAATTTGTAATACTTCTAAAAGGGATATCTTTGCTTGAGGATTAATCACTTGTTTTTGGTTATCAAAGTGGATTTCAGATTGAGATTTTGATTCTAAAGATGAACTTTCTATGCTTACATTACATTTTGTATCATTCTCTAGAGCCAAAGATAGTTTTGAAAGTTGGTCAAATGAGGAATCCATATCTTGAATATCGGATTGGGTTGATTGAATTTGAGGTTGCTTATTTGTAGTTTTTGTTACAATATTAATAATATCATCATGATGGGACACATTAACATGCGATATTTGATTGGTTTCTTGTTGTTGATAATTGAATAGGGGTTCTTGGGAGATCCCCATGTCTTGATTGATTATTGGTATTTGTTGTGTAGGAGTTTGATTGTTTACTGGAGATTTATCATCAGTTGTAGATTGTAATTCCTTTATATTAAAAAGACCCTTATCAATCAAATATTGAATTGCACCTCTTAAATATTTACAATTTTGTGTCATATGTCCATCTACTCTATGATATTCACAATGTAGCTCAGGTTTAAACCAATCTGATGTGGTATCAGGTTGTCTTATGGAAGGAAGTTCAATAATATTTGTGTCAAGTAAATACTTGAGAATTATATCCATTGGTTGATTAAGCCTAGTAAATTTATGTGATGAAGGTTTTTGAGAGGTTTTTGATAAATGCCTTAGGAATTTTGTCATAAAAGGACCTAATGGTTTCTCACCTCTACTTTCTTTATTATGGGTAGAATGATGACAGGAATATTGGGTTGTAGGAGGTGAGTGCACGGTAGAATTGGAAGAATAAGTATTTTCTTGTTGAAATGGATGTGTTGTATTGAAAGAAGAGTATTGAAAAGGTGGTGGAGGATTATATGTGGATTGATAGACATAATATGGATATATGGGAGAATATATAATATCGTTATGAAGAGGATTGGCAAAGGGATTGTCTTGTTGGGGTAAGGATGAAAAATGAGAGAAGTGTGATGGAGGTGATGTTGAATAGGGATAAGGTTGATCATAATCAACGAATGTATTTGGCTGAATTCTTCCAACATTACTAATGGGCTCATATTGATTTGAGTAAAAACTCATGGTTTGTTTAGTGCTTCTAAAAGTAATATTTAGCATCTACTATTTAGAATTGAATCTAAAACATGAAATGATGATTTTGTTTTTGTTTTTCTTGTATACATATATATATTTTTGTTTTTGTTTTCAAAAGGTTTACAATGCATTCATGTCGGGTTCACCAAAATGTATCGCTCCAAATTTTTTGCACCCCTACCTTCAAGCTATTGGATCCGCGCCCGGAAGGAGGATGGGAAAAGGATGGTGCGGTACCTCGGACGAGAGGACTTTGCGAAGGTCCCGCCTCTCAAGGGAGGTGCATTTTGGTGATTTTTCGACGGATGATGGGTTCACCAGGAAACATTTGATGGCAGTTTCCACACCTAGGTTTTGGGAATGAGTTTTGATGAGTTCATTTTATTTTTAAACATTCATCCTAGGTTTGGCCGAATGATTCTAACTTAAACTACATGAAAATGCAATTTAAATGCATACAACAAACAGAAAGGAAAATAGAAACAGAGAATTTGTAGGAGGCCAATGAAGATTACCTGATCCGAAAGTCTGATGGAGTTTCTGAAGCTTGAAGCAGTCTGGATCGTCTGCAATTCAACAGAATCGCCTTCAATTTGATAAAATCGTCTGAACTGACAAGATCGTCTGAAATCTGACAAATTCGTCAGACGAATTCATCAGAGACCTGCAAAACAGCAAACAGATGCGAAATACGAGAAATTCTATTTTGCAAACGAGGGCAAACTATGTAAAACAAGAATATGAGTGTTGAACAATATACAAGAACAAAATTAAATGCAAATAACTGTGTTTAGATAGCAGAATATGATCTTAATCTATAAACTTAGACAAAATGGGTGAACTCCAAATGCAATATAATATAAAAACTGAATAAACAATCTAATTTACAACATAAAATGACAGAGAAAAGAGATAGAAGAACAAACTCCAGGCACTGATTGCCTCGATGTGCGTTGCAGTCGAAATCATCTCGCATCAGTACGAGATCGTCCCGAATTTGACGAGATCGCCTCCGATCTTGACAGGTTCGTCGACTGCGATAGGTACTGGCTCCGGCTGAAAACCAGTGATGTACCTATAATGAAATGACTATAGGACTAATGCAAAATATGAATTACGATGTTTTAGAGCATAAGGGTTCAATTTGCATAAAAATTCAGCCAGGGGTTGGGGAGGGAAAAGTCTTAGAGTTAAATAGGCATAGGATAGTTTTTGGGAGGTTGGAGATCATCCCAATTTGGGAGATCTCCAACGGGGAAGGGTCCCAACGACGCAGACACGCTTCTGCTCGGATTGGAGACTCGTTGGAACGGATTCCAACTATGCAAATTCAATTTTGCGACAAAATCGTCTGGACGTTCTAGTCCAGACGAAATCATAAAATATGGGGCGATATCGTCTGATCGGAGACGATATCGTCAAACGGTCAAAACAACTGCTAAAAATGGCACGAAAAATGAGGAAACGGGTTTCTCGGCGGTTAACGGGCGGTTTGGGAGGTTAAATTTGAATTTAAATTTATTTACTAAGGTGAATGTAATTATTCCAATTTTACTACGCCAATTTTAGGGTGCTACACTTTCTCTATTTTAAAATAGGTACTTCCAATAGTTTATAGTTATTGATCATGAAATATGATCTTTCAAGACCAGTGTGTAGTGTTTAATCCCCATGAAAAGTATTGGAGATTTCCATGATTTGCTTTAGTCGAAGGTAATACGAATAAGGATTGGGTTGTATAAATTTGAATAGGATTGTTCATTCCTGCATGGTAAATATAGGCTATTAATTCAATGAATATCTTCATAAGGTCTTTATTGAGTGGTTGGTAAATGCCCATCCATTAATGGGTAGTTATCTTAATAGGTCAGACTATTGATTGGTAAATGTTACGGGAAAGAGGAGTTTGAAACATGTTATGTTCTTATGTATGTGGAAGAAAAAATATTATGTTTGTGTGTGATGAGGTCAAGACAAAAATTTGACCTGTAAGAGATGGATATTTATATTTAAAATGATAATCATGTTATAGGTGAAAGTCACATCCCACCATCGATACGAGAAAGGAGTAATCAATAGATAAGAAATACCTGAGAGATTGGGAATAGTTCAATACCTTGACATGGAGCTTAAATCTTCTTCGAAGGGGGTTGTCCACCTAGATGTTATTTTTCACTGTTTTATGTGCAAAGGAAACCCATCCTTTAAAGGAAAGCAAATTCATTTGATAAAAACATTACAAAAGAATTATTTAAGGAATAAAAATCATTAAGTATATCCATTACGCGTTGGGGAAGAAAAATAGCACGAGTTGTGAAGTAATGATAGTTGGCATTTCAAAGCCAAGTGAAAGGGGGAAATAAAATGAAAGGGTCTTATTAAAAGTTTTAAAAACCCACACAAACACAGAAAAATGGCTAGAATGTTTTGGAATAGAGAGGCATGAAGAGGGATTGGAAGGCTTTCAAGCTACTACAAACAAATTTTTTCTCATTTTGTATGCAGCTGAAAGAAGGTTTTGAATACATGTTTTATTGTAAATTTTATCCTACATGTATTGTGTTCATTTGATTATGTTTTATGCATGGATACAATAGCATAATTTAATTTTTTAAATGCATGATTTTGTTCCTCATACTCTTGCACTTAACCAAATTTAGATTGTGTGGATGCAGGTCTAACCTAGTTTTATTTTAGTGTTCACCATATTATTTTTTTTTACAGAATAAGAGGAATTAATTTACCATAGCTCACTTTGATTGCTTTTTTGCGATATGTTTCCATATTATTTCATATCTTTCTTTTATTTTTCAATATATTTTATTTAAGTTCCATAAAGCGCTCAAAGCCCTAAAATGTTATATCATTTTGCACAAAAAATAAATAATAGGGGTTTTGAAGTAATTAGAGCATCCAAATAATTTTGTTTCTTAAGGCTAACATATCAAATTATTTGGACATATTTAATTAAGAAATTTTTGAAGGTTCCAAAATGAATTCTTGCACTCCATAGGTTCTACTATTTTAAAAAATATTTAACAAAGCAAGACAAAAATTGTTAACAAAGCAAGATAAAATATGTTTCACAAAGGAAGATAAAATGAATTAAATCATCATTTCGGGATTCACATTTCAAAGTCAGATTTAGTTATTTTATTTCATGCTCAAACAAATTTTAACAAAAGAAGATAAAATTTGTTAAAAAATTTTGCTTAACAAAAGAATATAAAATCTACTTAAAAAACTTTGAGATAAAATGAATTAAATAACCATTCTAAGATGGTCATAGAGGACAAATAATGTTACATTTTATTTCTTTCAAATTTCAGGAACAATAAAGAGCATCACAAATCAAAGTAATACCAAACCACAAGTCCCTTGTTAACAATTACTTGTACCTCTAAGGTATTTCAACATATTTTGTATATTTCCAGAAGCATTCAAACACACATTAAGAAAATAAGAACCTTGGATAAATTTTGGATTTTCTTTGCAAGAGAGGGTTTTCTAACAATATCTTGAGAGTGAGTATGGTTTTGCAATTGGGAAAAATTATCACTCAATAGAATTGATACTAGAAGGAGGGCCTGAATTGGTCATTTCATTGTTATTATAAATGCTAAATTGTTGATTGTTACTTGAAAGGCTTATTTGAAGGTATTGGTATTGACTAACGAGGTTTTGTTGATAGGTGATCACATTCATTGATTGGAAAATTTTCTAATTGATGATGCATTGATGCTAACCTTTTACAAATTGAGAATAATTATTATTGTTATGGTTTAATTGATGCATTGTTAACAAACACTTGTTGTTGTCATTGTTAAGCTGGAACCTAAGGGTATCATTAGTAGATCTAAGGCTACAAAATATACCATTTTCAAAAGCCTATCTCCTACTCAAAGACATAGAAGATCCAAGAGTGAAGCAATTGTTATTCCACCTAGTGGGATTTTAGTTGAACCACTCATTGTTCTTGTTCTTCCTTTTGTTCCTTTAGTCACACCACCACCAAATCCAATGGCTAGAAATATTGCTTGGATGGGAGGGCACAGTGCCCACTTTAACATTTTTGGATATGCCTAAGAATATAGAGAAATTCTTACCTAAATTAAACATGATGTCATGAGATTATTTGAGAAACACATTTGGGATTTTAAGAAAACCTTAATCAGATTGCAAGTAGAACATGAACATGTTGCTTGCAAAATGTTTTATTTAACCTTAGATGACTTGGCATATGACTAGTACACCAGTCTGTCTGCCAACTCCATTACCTCCTGGGTCCAGTTAGAAACTACTTTTGTAAATAAGTTTATGTTACCCTTGGATCTTTCCATAATATATCATCAATTTGCTTCTTTTAGGAGGGAATCTAATGAACCATTGAGAATGTTCAACACGAGATTTCAAAAACTCTATTTGAGGCTAACTTCTCCCTACGCTCTTGTTGTTGATACTTTCCTTAAGATATACTTCAGGGCATTATATTCTATGACCTCCATATTGTTAGGAGAAATCATTTGGTCACTACTCTTTCTTTAGCATACACATAGGCCATGATTGTCAAGCAGTAGTTGATTCCAATGGGATAGGATAGTTACCTACTGTAGAATGGATTGGGACATACAATCAAATCCCAATGATAAATTAGGTGTTGACACAAAAGAATACGATGTTGAACATGTTGTTATACCATGCCCACCTATCCTCCCACATTCACTTATCCAACTACACTCGCCCATCCTAACCCTCCATTACTAATAGAGAACCAATTAGCCACCCATAGAGCCATAGAAATGAATTCTCAGGCCTTGCCTACATGCTTAAACCCAACACCCATACAGAGTTTGAATCCATTTCAAAATCTAAATTTTCAAACTTAGGGTACATTGCAAGATCAAAATATTCAAAGTCAAAATGTGGTGCCAAATCAAAACATTCCAGGAGTCTAGAATCCAACTAATCCTACCACTACTATTGTTCTATATAATGATCCTAATTCAGAGGTAAAAGACTTACAGAGGCTTATGTAGAAGTTAAATAGTGACATGGTTCAATTACAAAAGCAGGCACCACAAAACTCAAAATAAAATAGAAACTATAGTTTTAGAGGAAACAGTGGAACACACGATCGAACAATGGGGGTGTACCTAGTTTGGTTGCTCATCAAAATAATGCATGTACTAGTTCTAGTCAATCTCATACAATTGTTAATATTTCATATTTGACTATGAACAACTGGTGTAGAATGCATTCTAGTAAAGAGCACAATGAAAATGAATACCCATAATTTAAGATGACCTTACATATTTTGCAACAAGTGGTGGATGATTTATAATTAGTACCTAATGAGCACTATTCTCTAATGAGGACTATTCTTATCAGGCTAGTTTTAGCAAAGGTAAGGGAACTGCTTTAGCTGTTGAAACTTTCAATCCTAAATATGATGAAGAAGAGGAAGATGATGATCCCATAGAAGAAGAAGTTCAAGCCTTTGGGCAATTGAATAAGGGAAATCACAACTACTACTTGAGAAATAAGAGTAAGATCCCAAATACTTCTTCTACTCCTCTAATTAATTTTATTATTCCACTAGATACACAGGATCCATCTCGTATTGATTCATCCAAAACACCACAAAAAGTGCAAAATATTGATAAAATTGCTTATAATATTGTTGATGATTTAAAGAAAATGAAAAATAACATCACTTTGTTTGAAGTTGCACAACTGACAAACCAACAAGATTCTTTGATTAAGGCTTTGGGTGGATCAAGTAAAATTGATGCCAAGAAAACTACAGAGGCACATTTGGTATTGTGAAAGGATAACGGAGAAACTCCTCCATTCATGTTAACCATCAAAATTCTAGGAAAGAAATTATATAGTTGCCTTGTGGTTTTAGGTGCATCAGGTAACATAATTCCTTATGCTATTTGTCAAAGACTGGGTTTGAAGCCCATTCCTTCAAATAGGATTGTGGTACAATTGTATAAGCTTAGGTAAATTTCATAGGTATGATTTAAAATATTCATATTTAACTTTCATCAGAGCCTAGAATTCAATAATACATTGATATTCATGTTGATATTTAGAATAAATATGGTATGTTACTAAGTAGGTACTGGAGTAGAAACTTGAATGGTTATATGGCCACTGACTTTTCACACATGTGGTTACCTTGGAAAGGTGTAGCCAATAAAATTCAAATTGAAAGAGAATCTAGAATAAAGATTTTGATTACAGAATATAACAAAATGAACGAAGTCCTTTACAATGAATCTGAGTTGGGAGTTTATATGTTGGATCCTAAATTAGTTACAAATAAATACAATGCTAAAATTCTATATTTTAACCCACTTGATGATGATAATATTTTTTTGATACTCAAATTTGATAAATCTAAATCCAAACAAGGTAGTGGAGTTGGGGTTGAACTCATTAGCCCTAAAGGTAGGTCTTCTCTTGCTGCATTTAGATTACAATTTCCATGTACTTGCAATGTAGTGGAGTATGAAGCATTAATTTTTGGATTACAATTAGCTCTAAATAAGAACATTAAATATTTGAAATTTTTAGGGGATTCAACATTAGTTGTTAGGCAAGTAAAGGGGTAATACACGTATCATGATGAAAGGCTAATTCACTACAGAACTAGAGTTAGAGACTTATTATATGAATTTGAAGCCTTTAATATTTCTCTCATTTCTAGAAAAAGTAATTGTATTGCAAATTATTTGGTAGTCATAGCAAGTACATTAAATCCCATCGATAAAATAAAATTAAAATTTTTTCAATAGAATTGGTTCCTTGTCCTTCTATAACTAACGATGTTAAAAAATTACAGGTATTTAAAAGTGATAGACACATCTTTGACTTTGTAACTAGCTCAGGTGCTTTTGAAATTAAGTGATGGATGAAGACCGACGGTTACAAGAGGATGAAGATAAAGAATATGAGATAACAAAAAAAACTAATGCTATCCCAAAAGATATTATTTCTCTTGAAACGCTTTTTGATATTGACTACCAAAGCAAAAAATGCCATAAAATCTCACCTTCAAATGATGCATATGATGTAGTTAATATTGGAAATAACAAAGATTCACATAATATACTTATTGGGAAAGCATGCACATATCATGAAAAAGAAGGAATAATACACACACTTAAATATTATGTGGATTGTATTGTGTGGACTTATGATGAATTAAAAACTTACAATCAAAATATTATCATGCATACTATTCCTTTGAAACATGATTCTAAGTCATTCAAACAGAAACAACGATCGGTTAACCTAGTGCTAGAACCGCTCATAGAGAAGGAAGTTAAAAAGCTGTTAGATGCACAAATTATATTTTCTATCTGAAATTCCACATGGTTTGTAAACATAGTTCCTGATCAAAATAAAACTAGAGAGATTAGGTTATGCATTGATTTCAAGAACCTTAATAAAGCTTTGCAAAAAGATAACTACCCTCTTCCTTCTATTGATAACATTTTACAAATGGTTAATGGATCTAAAATGATGTATTTTCTTGAATATTTTGGATATAATCATATTTTTATTGACCCACATGATAGAATGAAGACTACATTTACTACTAAATGAGAAACATTTGCTTACAAGAGAATGCCTTTTGGTTTGCTTAATACGGGTGCTACATTTCAACATGTCATGGAGTATGCTTTTAGAGATATCATTTATAAATGCATAGTCATTTATGTAGATATTATCTATGTTTTCTCAAATAAGCAAGAATATCATATTAATTATTTGAGAAAAGTTATTCAAAGGTGTAGAGAACATGGCATTTCACTAAATCTTAAAAAATGCATATTTAGAGTAATGAGGGAAATTTTTTAGGACATGCAATATCAAAAGATGACATCTATATATATCCTACAATAATAGAGGCAATTATAAAGATTCGTATTTCAGGTAGTAAGAAAGAGCTTATATCATTCTTTGGGAAAATTAATTTTTTTAGGAAATTTACTTTTGGATTTGCGGAAATTGTTAAACTATTGAATGATATGATAAAAAAGAATGTTAAAATTAGTTGGACATATGAGGCTAGGAATTATTTTCATAGTGTTAAATATGTCGTTTCTAATGCACCTATTTTGGTAAGTCTTGATTATAAGAAACCATTCTTCATCTATACTTTTGCATTTGATCATTCGTCTGCTAGCGTGCTAACTTAGAAAAGTGAAGATAATTCTAAAAAATCTATTATTTTTATGAGTTCACCTTTAAAATGTGCATAATTAAGATATACCATTTTGGACAAACAAGTGTATGCCCTATTTAAAATTGTAAAAAAATATTAGGCATTACATTTTGTATAGTACAGTTTTTGCCATTGTACCTCACCCTACTGTGAAAACCATGTTGATGTTGAATGAACTAGGCAAAAAATGAGGAAAGTGGATGTCTACCTTACAGGAGTTTGATCTTGATATATATCCAATGAAGCTATTTCAAGGGCAAGGGTTTATGAGGGCACTTACGAAGTTTGACCTTCGAAATTCTTGTCAACAGTATAATGTAGAGGATGTCATGCAAGATGAATGGTCTATTGATATTGTTTATTTTCTTTTGAATGGTAAGTTTCATTCACATTTCAATTCCATGCAAATACAAGCTCTATGTTTAAAGTCTATTAACTTTATGATTAATTTTGGTGTGTTGTACAAGAAAAACCACGAAGAATTTTTTTTCGTTGCTTGAACAAGAAAGAATCCACTCACATCTTACACTAGTTTCATGGTATGTATGGGATGGGACATGGTTCTACAAATGCCACTGCACACCAGATCTTGAGATATGGTTACTATTAGACATGCATATTTAAATATACCCATTCCCATGTACGATCTTACCATATTTTTCATCTTGCAGCTAATAGAGAGACATGCACCTATTCCATTACAGCTTGTAGTTGAGATAAAACCTTTTGCTTAGTGGGGCCTAGATTTTGTAGGGATCATAAAACCTAACTCTTTAGCTTCCCATAAGTTTATTCTCACCACCCTTGATTATTGTACTAGATGGACAAAAGCTATTCCCACCAAGAATTACACTACTAAGGTTGTTATTCAATTTTTGTAAGAACACATTGTGACTAGGTTTGGAATTCCATATTCAATTGTTTACAATAATGGTCCTACTTTTACTTCACTTTGTTTTATATAATGAACGTACGACAACAAGGTGAGCATAAAATTTTCTTCTAATTATTATCTGTAAGGTAATGGCTTGGTTGAATCATCTAATAAGAACTTGTTAATTTTTTAAGAAATTGCTTGAACATAATCCTCAAGATTAGCATAATAAATTAAGATTTTCATTATGGGCAAATAGAATAAGAATTAAAGAATCCATTGGAACATTGTCTTATCATTTAGTGTATGGTCTGGATCCAATTTTTTCTTCACATATTAAATTGCAAACTTTACAATTCATGAAGGAATACCTTGAAACAAATGATAAAATTGAAGCTCATCTTACTCACCTTATGCATTTAGATGAAAAATGAGAGGATGCTTTACTTCATTTTAGTAAACATCAAGATATTGTTAAAAGGTGGTTTGACAAACGAAGAAAGATTAAGATATATAGGATATCTAATTTAATTTTATTATGGGACAAGGCACATGAAAAAAAAAGGTAAGCATAATAAATTTGACTATATTTGGCTTGGTCCTTATCAAATTTCAAAAATTCTTGTAGAAAACACTTTTTGATTGAAAACTTTGAGTGGGGAGGACATTCATTTACCTATTATTGGTCAATTTATCAAGCATTATTTTCACCCATGAAGTAGTTGAATTCTTGCATCATTTGTACCATGCTTGTATATTATTGTATATAGCTTTTTAGTTTTCATGCTTTGACATTTAGCTTTTTTTTTGTGGTGATTTTTTATATAATCTCTTGTTTTCCAAGTTTTTGCTATTTTATTTCTTGTCAATTGCATTAGGTTAGGTTGTGGTTTATTTTTTAGCGTTGCTTTTTATTTTCACACTTTTGGATTTGTTCCTCTGATTGAGGTTATATTTTGTGACAACCTCTAACTCATGGTTTCTTTGTTTATAGTGTTCCTTTGTCATGTAGGATGGATGACCTAGTTTAGAATCAAGTGGAATTGGAGCAAAGAAATAAAATTATTTAGTAATCATTCTTAGATTGTGGACTAAGATGGTGGATTTTGAAACAGTGAAATATTTCGTTGAAGCTCCATATATAACTCACATATTAAAGGGTATTATTTGAAATCTTAAAGGATGAAGTCATTTTGGTTTGCAAATTAAGCAGAAAATCTAATACACTCCATATTTAGCCTTAAGTGATCTCTAACCCAGTTGGCATACAAATTTTGCAAATAAAATATATGCTTAATAAAAAATGCATAATCAATATCATGTTTGGGTGATTTAGAGAATATAAACTGGGGCTATAGACACTTGACTAGCAGTAGAGCAAGGTCTAGAAGAGATCAAGGCCATCTCCACTGGGTCTATAGATGCCTAGCTAGTAGTGGAGCAATGTAGAGTTACATTTTTAATTATTGAAACTCTATAGCATAAATATAAAACAAATGATGGAATTTGGATTGTTTCAAGAATGCAAAATGAATCACAATTTACACACTAAGAAGAGGCAAATAGTTCATCTATTTTAATTTGAAGTTGTTTAATCCCATCTTCTTTGGATGTTGCTAGGTAGTTTTATTTTTATGATCTTGGGTTTTCTTGGTTTCATATTGGGTTCTTCATTCAAAATGCTTAGGAGCATTTCCTAGTAGAGTTACCATTTGTTGTGACTATCGCACAACACACTCCAATTTTGGGGACATTAATTGGTCATTTTTTAGTCTCATTTCAAGTGCTACATTACCCATGCTCTTAGGCACTCTTTTGATGGTATGTGCTTTGTTTAAGGTTTCATATTGAATCTTTTTTTTGGAATCCAAGTCATTGGCTATCCAGGGATCAATGAAAGTATAATAAAGTGAAAATAAAAGCAGAGAAAGATGATAATATATATATATATATATTAATAATAATAATTTTTTTTTTACTTTATAGTTGTTTTATTTATAACATAAAAACATTATCATTTTTTTTATATACATATAAAAAAACAATATATATATATATATATATATATAATATAAATGTATTAATATATAAATGGTGTTTTTGAGGTTTGATTTTAATTAATAGTCTAATTTAGGAAAAAATTAATTTTGGTTGGATTTTATTAATTTGGGTGATCTTGTTTTATCACATGTTACTAAAATGACGGGCTTCGATGGTGGCAGTGAGGGCAAATACGGTGGAACTGATCATTCTTCTACTTATTGCATGGGATAATGGCTATATATTACAACCATATGACTCTACAAAGATGAATACTTGTGACAATCATCGAAGATAAGGAAAGATGAATTGCCCACCGATTAGCAATCAACTCTTCAAAAGTTAGGAAGAGGCATTGGAGGGGCCATGGCAGTGATCGACATGGATTTGGATGGGCTCAAAGAGTCAAATGTGGTGTCAGTGTTACCCACCATGCACATTTTGGAACCTATCGGATGGACTCAAAGAGTCAAAGTTGATGTCGGTGATCACCTCTTGTCCTCTCTACAAACGTGAGGGCAAATTGGAAGAGGAGCTATGCATAATGTTGTGTCATCACGTTTTTAATTCTCTATGCCTTTTGGAATTATTGGGAATAAATAAAGGCTACCATATGTGCTATTTCATTTTTACCTACTCAGGCCAAAGACTACGTCTGAGGATGTGGATGCCAGTGATATGAAGGTTTCCCATAATCTCGTGTTATTAATCTATTTTAAATGAATCTATGAAATTTTCATTGGGCAAAACATAAATGTAGTGGTCAATGTTAGCTTTTTATACAACATGTAATGGGAGATAGCAAACACAAGATGCACACTAAAATGACATAAAGTAAATCTATGAGATGACTACAAATTATATATATATATATATATATAATGCTCTATATATATGATCTATACATATGGCCCTTTATATAGGAAATAGGTTCCTTGGCTAACACTCTACCTAGATGTGAAAGGGATAACTTACACATATACAACTTGCACATATACAACTTGCACTTTGACAATTGTGCAATTACATTTCATGAAGTAACTAGATAACTTCCCCCTAAAGTAATCAAAAGTCCTAAGTATGTACCAAGGTAAATGTACATTTATATGATCCAAATAATGTAATAGAATCTATTTTTAACACCCCCTATATTACATTATTTAGATATTGAAGACTTTAGTCTTCAATGTGGATCTTCTTTCATTGATGGCTTTGATTCTTCTATAGATGCTTCAGTCTCTAGATGATACAAAAATGAGCTAAAGTTGTGGGTTCTCCTTTCAATTGACCTTGCACTAAATTCCTCCTTCTTTGATAATTGTGATTAGATTTAGTAGATAATTTGTATCTTTATATGATGTAAACTAAGATGTGATTAGAGGTTCTTTTGACTGTTGCATGTGTTCAATTGGTTCGATCTTCATAATTCCAAGTTTCTTTTTGGCATGCCTTTTATTCCTTTTTCTTTTTCTTCTCCTCTTATAATTCTGCATTGGTGCTGGTAGAATTTCTGCTTCATGATAGATTATTTTATCATCATAGTAATATCATTATTTATCTCATTCCTTGTGTTGAGTAAGCACAAACACAATTAGTGATAGATATAACATCAGTCATCCTTCTGATAAAAAATAACTAGTCTTTTTGAAGTCCACCATGTTGTGAAGAGAATATCATGAAGATAACCAATCAATGTTGTAAAGTTACCTTCTTTTGCTTCTTTAAGAAACAAGAAAAATTTCTCTTTGTCACTATTGGATAGATACTCATATCCTTCTAGAGTATCTATTAAGTTTTGGGAGTAATATTCTACTTCATGTAGTAGTTCTTCATTATTGAAGGTATTTCTTAAGATATCATCCATGATAGATCCTTCTAGATTTTGCAAGAATCTTAGAAGTCTACTTTATGACTCCTTATGATAAGATATATGATTCTTGAAGAATGTAAGTTTGATTTGACAAAACCTTTATTGACACTTCTTTTGTAGACAAAATTATGTCTCCTAAGTAATGTGAGTATTTAATCCAAAGGATAATAAGGTTTTCGAGGAAAGCTTATATTTTATAACTTGATAATATTTGATAGAAGCTGATGTTACCAAGTTTGTAGAACGCCTTATGACTCCCTAGTATGCTATGGATAGGATATAGTGTTTTTTTAAATTATAGTTCAATATTTTATTTATTTTTTAAAGGTTTTGTAAATACCAAAATCATTTCTTATTATTCCTTATCACTTCTATTGAACTAAGCACTGATTCCAAATTTTAAAGATGTAATAATGTTGGACCTTTTGTCTCCTTTTGATAGATTTGAGACAATAATATTATGTATATTCAATATTTGAAAAAGATTTTATAAATCTCTCTTTATAAATAACCTATTGGGAATTAGGTTTAGTGTATCTAATTTTTCTAATTTGATGTAGTAGTTATTTTTTGTGGAAAATATCTTAGAAGGGATGCCACTTTCGGGTAATACCCAAGGAGAAAGGGGTATATCTTCCACCAAAATCACCTAGGGATCGCACCTGGTCTACCACCTTTGACATACTCAAGGAGCAAACCTAAAACAACAAAAACAAGAACACACAAACACAAACACACAATAATACTAAAAAAAACATGCACCTTGAGTGTGTTGAAAATATAAAGCACAACCAAACACACATACAATAATATAAAAAAAAATATGAACCACACAAAAAAACACAAGAACAACATAACAAACAAAAACATGACAAAAACAATAGATTGCTACAAAGACATAATCAACAAAAACATGAAAAACAAAAATAACCAAAACCTAAAAAATAAAATTAAAACAAAAAATACAACCTACAATGAACAACAAACAAAAATAAAAACATAGAAAACACTTACACACCAAAACACAAAAATACCAATTAACACAAACATGCAGAAACACAAGACACAAGAACAATAAAAATACAAGAATAATAACAAAAAACACAAAACAACAAAAACACAAAAACAACAAAAAACAACACAAAACAAAAAAAAACACACACACCTCAAAAAACGAAAAAAAAAAACAAAAAAAGAAAAAGAAAAAAATTGAACACAAAAATGATCTTTCTAGACCAAAATACTTTTAAGGCAAGAATCAACAAAGAAAACAAAAAACAATTGTTTTGATCTAGGGAACTAAAATATCCTGATCGAACCAAAGAGAATAAAAAATAAAGCAAGAAGAAACTAGGTACCTCCATAACTGGAGCCATCCAAAGAAATGATACAAAGAAGAGCTTCCCTTATTTGTGAAGCCCACCATCTAGGAGGGTGGTCGTAGCAAGTAATATCATCTTTGTCAAAATCCTAATTAGCTAAAAGCATCAACACTCTTGTTTTGATATTTGACCACATGATTGTAATCAACTTTCAAAAATTCCATCTAGATTAACTAAATCTTCTCAATAATTTTTTATTCTCCAATCAACCTTATGATTCTTAGGAGTCTTCAAAATATTAATCACGAGTTGAGAGTCAGACTCAACTAGCACCTTTTCCCATCTAACCTTAGTATCCTTTTGAAGGCCTATGAGGATACCATACCCCTCAACAAGGTTATTTGATAGAATAACCAAATTCTCAAAAAAAGTAAAAACTAGGGAGCCATCTAAAAATCTACTCAATCCTCTCACACTAGCTTTTCCAAGGTTCCCTCTAGAGGCTCCATCAGTATTGACTTTTTCAAAATCCTTAGGAGGAGTTTGCCAATTCCTTGTTTTGCAATTACTCACATTCCCTTTAAGATGGTTGCCCTTATAAAAGTTACTCTTCAATATTTACATCACTTGATCCCATATTTAGTGGGAGTTTTGGGGGTGATTAAGGAGTTTTTCAACTGATTCAACTATTTTGGAAATGGTATTTTTGTAGATATAGTGAATATACTTCCTATCTTGACTAAAAATTTGGTTGTTCCTTTCATTCCAGATATTACAAAGAATAATGGTAGAACCCATCCAAACTAACTGCCTACTAAAATGATCAACACCCTCTTGTTAAGGCCAATACCTTCAATTTTTTTCAAAAGTAAAAAAATTGGACTACTGTAAGCTAAGTAAAGTGGCCATTCTCCTCCACATCTCATAGGCTAAATTACACTCAATAAAAATATGGCTAATATTTTCCACATTTTCTCCACATATTTTACATCTAAAAGGGCCATGAAAACCATGCTTTATAAGTTGCTCACCAGTAAGCACCCCGTGATGCAATAAAAGCCAAGTAAATAACCTCACCTTAGGCTAGATATTTTGAGTCCACAACTGAGAAAATATATCAGATGATTGGTTGGGATTATTATGGCATAAGGTCAAATAAACTTGAGCATCTGAATGCTCACCCTTAGTAGTGTTGTTTCATCCAAAATAATATTTTTCATGGGACCAAGAGAGAGATCTCATAAGAAGGATGCATTGGATATATTGTATTTGTCTTTCTGGAATTTGAATAGGCCAATCCTAAATAGTGATCCAATATCTACCAACATTTGAATTACCAGTATGGTACCGATAGTAATTAGCCACATTTATCCAATTAGCTTGGTGAAGCTCTTCCATCCAAGGTCTCCAATCAGGAAACTGATTTATCAAAAGCTTGTGATCATCCCAAGAATCTATCCAAAAGTTTTCTTGTTGACCATTATGAATGATCCAAAAATATTTTTTTTTTTATCAAATCCTCACTAGTATTAAGAACTACTAAAATAGGAGAACCTTTGGTAGGTAATTGATAGCGAACAAGGTCTTAGGACTTTTGTTCTCAACATATTTAGTATGGAGATTATTGGCTCAAAGAGCATTGGGGTTATGTAAAATCCTCCAATATAATTTAGCAACTAAAACTTTATTGTTATTAATAGCAGATCAAAATCCTAACCCCATGAAGACATTAAGTGTCCCATTTCACCAAGTTTCATTTTCTTTTCTCCTTAGTACCACTCCAAAGGAATCGATGACATATTTGATCAAGTTCTCGAAGAACAACCTTTGGGATATTCAACACGATAGAAACATAAATAGGATTAGCTTGAAGGACTTATTTTACCAAGGTTATTCTACCCCAGAAGAAAGCCACCTATTAGGCCACTTTCTAATTTACTTCTTGAATTTTTCCAACAACCAATTCCAAATTTTCTCTATCTTTGAATATTGATGGGAATACCTAAATAAGTGATTGGAATGGAGGTCTTCTTAGATATTAATTTATCTAAGACCATGGATTCCTGTCTAGCAAAGTAGTGAAATAAAATGGCTTTAGATTTGTCTTCATTGATCAATTTCCTGGTAGCCTTAAAAATAAACTAATGATTTTCTTAGTATTAGAATATTCCTTAACTGTAGATTTACCTAAAAGAGTAGAGTCACCAAAAAATTGAATATGAGAGATAGATCTAGATACATGAGCAATGGTAACTCCCTCAAGGGTTTTCTTTTCTCTCTTTTTGGTTATAGTCCTACCCAAGCATTCAACAAGAATGATGAATAAATAAGGGGAAAGGGGTAACCTTGCCTAATACCTCTAGAAGCTAGGAACAACTGAGAAGGTATGTCATTGATAAGAACTAAGTAGGAAACTTAAGATATACATCTCATAATCCAATCCATCCAATCTTGAGAGAAACCAAATTACCTCAAAACTTTGATAAGTGCCAATCCACTCTATCATAAGCTTTGGATAAGTCTAGCCAAATGAACATGGAAGGATATTTTTGCATATCCATGGAATTGATGGCTTCCTAAACAAGAACTATATCATCCACTATTTGATGCCATTCTACATAACTCCCTAGTTCAGGGAAAATAATATTTTATAAAAGAGGCTTCAACCTTTCTACCATGATCTTAGTAATGATCTTGAAAAGAACATTACATAAAGCAATCAATCTAAAAGTTGAGATATGATCAGTCTCTTGAGCTTTTGGAACAAGAGTAATATAAGTTTTATTGATAACCTTCAAAAAAATTTGGCTTTCCTAGCTTCTTCCACCACCTCTAATAAATCAACATGAAGGATATCCCAGGATTCTTGTTAGAATTCAATGGGAAAACCATAAAGACCTAGGGTTTTCCGTTTTTGCATTTTAAAAACTACCTGTTGAAGCTCATTGATATTAATAGGAGTAGTCAAAATAGAGGTATCATTGGAAGTGATAAGAGAAGGGATTTATTGAAGAACATTTTGTTGAGAAGTTGAGTCGAGAGGAGTAGCAACAAAAATATTAGAAAAGTAATTGACAAAAATAGAGTTCATGCCATCCCAAGTATAGATAACTTCTCTAGAATCTGATTTCAGAGAAAAAATAAAGTTGTGAGATCTTCAAGCTAGAAGATATTTGTGAAATAAATTTGTGTTTTGATCTCCCTTGACCCATTGAATTCTATATTTTTGCTTCCATAAGAGTTCTCTTTTTTTCCATTACTCTAACTGAGTTGTGAGATTAATTTCATATGCACTTCTACTCTCTATGAGGCCATCTAAACAGAATTTGTTATTGAAAATTTCAAGTTGAGCAATAACTTCATGTTTTTTTTATGAACATCATCAAACTCCTTTTAGTTCCAAGTCTTGATTTTGGATTTAATAAATTGTAATCTTTTGGAAAAATAGAATATCTTAGTCCCATACCTAGGTTTACCTTCCTTCCACCATTTTTGTACTAAAGGTCTAAAGGAACTATCTCTAAGACACATTAACAAAAAATAAAAAGTAGATAAAATCACATTGGCTTTCCACATTTCCACCATGACTGGCCAGTGATCCTAATGAGCATTGTTAAGATTATTCACTTTAGGAATGTGGCCATGGATTAAGAAAATTTAAAGGAGCAATAACCTATCCAATCTCTCCATTATAGAAGTTAAGCCTTACCTTATGTTAGACCAAGTCATAAGGCCATTATCTAGTTGGATGTCCACAAGATAGAGGTTTGTAATATATTCACTCATGAGGTCAGTGCTCCTGTCCAAATTTTTATTTCCCTCTATTTTATCATCTAGAGAGAGGATGGTATTGAAATATCCTTCGATCAAGATCCAAGATTTGGAAAAATGAGAGATAATATAAGTTATATCCTTCAACTATCTTCTTTTTTCCTCCAGATTAGTCGGAGCATAAACAATAATACAAAGCATAATTTGGTTGGAATGTCTACTTTGAATAGATATAGCCAAAAAACCTCAACTGCAAACCATATGGTGAATAACTACCTCTTTTGGATCCCAAAGGCAAGCAATGCCATCATAAGTTCCTTGAGAATTGAGGGAAACCACTTTTCTAGCTGGTAAAATTTTACTAGCAATTGATTCCATTTCCTCTATTGACATCTTCGTTTCTTGAAGTAAAACAAGAGGTGGATGATTTATCTGAATTATTCTTCTAATTTAATTTTGTTTTGAAAAAATCCCTTTGAGTCCTTTAATATTCCAACTGATGATATTCATTAATACTATGGCTAAAAAAGTTGGAAAGTGTATTAATTTTACCTTCCTCTATAAGCTTTTCACCTTCTTTTTCCCTATGATGTTGATTGGTGTTGTGACATGCCTTTTGATTAGAATCCATCTTCAATTTTTTTTCTTGTTTCTTGATTTAATATAATTGAATTTGATATGGCTTCTAACCTTGAAGCATGCATGTACACAACCAAAGTGTTACGATAAGGTTCAACAGACTCTATATTGGAACTTGTATTATTTGAAGTTTTAACATTTAAAAGATTGTTTTTCTTATGTATATTTTCTCCCTTTTTTATATTGAAAACCTTTTATTTGTTGGTTTATCTCTAAGTTCTTTCCTTCATATTTAAATTGTGTTTCTAATATTTCTATTTCCATTATTTCCTCTTCCTCACTTGGGACATCATTTGTGGAAATAATTTCAAAAGTATTAGTAGATAACTTAGATTGATACTTCATAACTGGTTTTTTCTGAGTGTTCTTATTCTTAGGCATTTGAAAACCTATTGAATTTATATCTTCTTTCTTTTGATATGGACTTTTATTTGGGAAAAAACTATCCAAATGACCAAATTTATGGAAAATTATACAACGAAAATGAATGTTATCATAGTCCACTACTGATGGGGAGCCATTTTTAACCAATTAAAATCATAAAGAAAAAGACGCAACTTTATTTCGAAGCATGGAAAGCTTACAATTTAGAACCATGAAAATTACACAGTACAAAAAAAATGACAGAAGAAGTCGTAGCCTTCGTCTCTCCAGCCTCCCGAATCCATCGAAAAAATCCCCTTTTATCATCATGGCTTCTTGATGCAATCGCCGTTCGTAATCGTCTTAACGGCTTCTGGAACTGCCACATGTAACTGCCTTAACGGATTCTGGAACTGCCACTTGGAACTGCCTTAATGGCTTCTGGAATCGCCAACTGTCGTTCTATAACAGTCCACAAAAAACCCGCCTTCTCTTTCTTAGCCAAGTCGCGAAAACGCGACATGTCACGATTTTGCGACACTTTTCTGCCCTTGGCTCTCTTTCGCCAATGTGTCACGATATCATGACACTTTTTTGCCTTTGGCTCATTTTCACCAATGTGTCACGATATCGCGACACTTTTCTGCCTTTGGCTCTCTTTCGCTAATGTGTCACGATATCGCGACACTTTTCTGTCTTTGACTCTCTTCCTCCAATGTGTCGCGATATCGTGACACTTTTTTGTCTTTGACTCTCTTCCTCCAATGTGTCGCGATATCGCGACACTTCTTTGACTTTTGGCTTTGTTTGCCAAAGTGTCGCGATATCGCGACACTTCTTTGGATTTTGGCTTCGTTTGCCAAAGTGTCGTGATATCGCGACACTTCTTTGGCTTTTGGCTTCGTTTGCCAAAGTGTCACGATATCATGACACTTCTTTGGCTTTTGGCTTTGTTTGCCAAAGTGTCGCGATATCGTGACAAATTTTATGTCGCGATATCGCGACCATTTATTTTGCACTCGCCACGGTTCTAAATACGTCGCGATATCGCGATGACTTTTGTGTTGCGATATCACGACACATTGTAACACTTAGAACTTTCTTTCAAACTTAGAATTTTTTTCTTGTTTCTTTTGTTTGTATTTTTTTTCGGTGATGCAAGATTGCTATACTGCCCTGGATGCTCCTGCATCAACTACTTGCTCCCAAGTGTCCTCACCAAATTGTAATGTGGTATTTTTAGATAGGTGTTTGTCAAAATCTATTAAAACACAAATATGAGCATAAATAATATGTTCAAATTTTTTAGTACAATCAATAGTCATCATAAATGTTCCTAAAGAGTTTCCAATTGAAGAAAAAATAGTTGGATTCTAGAATTCAAATGGGTGCACTCTGTAAAAGTCTAGTGTCATTACTTGATAGGAAGGCGATTTTAGTTGAAAAATTACCATTAAATTCTAGGGTATATATTCACCCAACCTATACTCAATGCAATACAAAGGAGATGGTTTGAGTTTCTCACTAAATATGATTTTGAAATTGAATATATAAAGGAAAAAGAGAATAATTTTGTTGATGCCTTAAGAAAAAGGAAGCATATAGCAGATATAAGTAGAAGTCACATAGATCTAATGGATCAAGTGAGGAAGAAGCAATCTCAAGATGAGTATTGCAAGGAAATTTGAACTAATATGAGCAAGGATCTTGAGGGTAATAATAAGTTTAGCATAAACTATGATCTTTTGTGCTACCAAGGTAGGATTTTTATATGAAAAATGGGTGATTTAAGGAGGCTAATAATACAAGAAGTTCATAGATCCCCTTATTATTCACATCATAGAGGGAAAAAAATAAGGAAAAACATGAAAAGAACCTTCTTTTGGATAGTAATGAAGAAGAATATTATCAATTTTGTTGCTCAGTGTCTTGAATGTTAGAAGGTTAAGGCTAAATGCAAACATCTTGCAAGACAATTGTATCCACATTATATACCCATCCAAAAATGGTAGATCATATCTATGAACTTCATAGTAGGATTACCCAAGACTAGGTATTAACATGATGTAATCCTTGTAATAATCAATAGATTGACTAAGGTTTCACATTTTATACTAGGAAGCATCAAGGATGATGCTCAAGTAGTGGATTACACGTTTTCCAAAGAGGTATTTCTATTGCAAGGGTTTCCTAAAATGATCATTTTAGATAGATATTACAGATTCACTTCTGAATTTTGGAAGGTCCTACATTGTGTAATAAGCATAAAATTGATTAATGTAAATAAATGGATTATAGTTTATTTTGTTAATTAAAGGAATAAGACTTTGATTAATGTAAATAAGGGGATTTTAGTTTATTTTGTTAATTAAAGGATGGGACTTTGATTAATGTAAATAAAGGGATTATAGTTTATTTTGTTAATTAAAGGAATGGGACTTTGATTAATGTAAATAAGGGGATTTTAGTTTATTTTGTTAATTAAACGATGGGACTTTGATTAATGTAATTAAAGGGAGTACAATTTATTTTTTTAATTAAAGGAATGAGACTTTGATTAATGTAAATAAAGGGATTATAGTTTATTTTTTTAATTAAAGGAATGAGACTTTGATTAATTTAAATAGAGGAATTAATATTTATTTGGTTAATTAAAGGAATGTGACTTTGATTAATTCAAATAGAAGGAATATAGATTATTTGCTTAATTATGGAATGATACCTTAGTTATTTTAAATAATAGCTTTATTATGATTTGATTAAAGTAAGACTTGTGATCTAGCTATATTTGTTGAAATAAATCTATTTGAGTAAATGAGAGATAAATATAGAAATGAGGAAATTCTTGTGATATCAAATAGACAGTAGATGGTTGAATGCTTTATTTAAATTTGTATAGTTGTAATTTGGCAAAGTAGTAAATGCACTGGTTTCATGTTACTAGTAGATGCATTTAAATGCATGTCTTGCATAGAACTATGATCTGACCTGATACCCTACTACCCTCCAAATGAATAATGAAAAGACAAGGAGGACCAAAGAGGATAATGGGAGCTAATGCACTAGTTTGATTTATAATTGCAGTAATTTATTCATGCTCAAAACAAATTAGACTTGTAGGGAGAAATACTTAGATGGACATGGAAATATTACTTATTCTTTTAAAAGTATGGAGGTTTTACCATACTTGGATAGATGTAAGAGTTTATTGAATGAATGAGGAATGTATCTTAAATTTACTGTTATGAAGTATCTATGCATTGTTATCTATATTTCTCTTTTATTTAATGTTTATCTTCATTTAAATGTTGTTTCCTTTCTAAGTACTTCTCTTATGCTTTATGGAATTTGTTCCTTGATTTATTAAATAGAGAGAGCTATTCTTGTCTTCTTGCCAAAAATAAAAGTGACCTAAGATATTGAGACCTCTTAGGGTGAACATAGAAAAGGACCTAAGATATTAAGACCTCTTAGGGTGAACATAGAAAGGACCTAAGAGATTAAGACCTCTTAGGGTGAACATGGAAAGAACCTAAGGGATTAAGACCCCTTAGGATGATGTTAACTAAGTAAATTGATTGCTTATATAAGAGTTAAGATAACTCGTCATAAATATGATATAGACAACTTAACTTGTAATATACATAGTATACGTACTTATATAGACTTGTGTATGGTATGGTGATGGGTGTATACCTTCAATTGTACTAAAGGTGATAAGTTAGCTCATCAAGAAGGATGAGATAGATAGCTTATCTATAGAACACATAATATGCTTACATAGATAGATTTGTGTAGGATATTAAATGTTATGTAACTCTAGGAAAGTTGGAAAAATTAGCAAACTTAGACAATAGATTAACTATATGTGGACAGGGGTTTCCAAATCTCTCATGTAGTAATTTTTTTTTTTTTTCTTTTAGCTAGTTTTTGAGTCATTAGAAACCTAGTGACAATAACCTATAGGTAAGCTAAAAGACAATTTAGAAATGTTGTAACAACCTAAGTATACTCGCCTAGTTGCACAACTCACTCTAGCGCACTAGTTTCGTAAGGTAAATTTTTTTGTCTAACTTTACAAACTAGACTCAGACTAAAGGATTGTTTTTTTGAGTTAACTAGTTTAATTATCACCCAATATTTAATCAGTACGAGGTATAATATGCTACTTTCAAGAATTAGGACCATAGGTGACCTCCCAAGTGGACAAGACCAATCAAATCCTATAGAATATGTATTTTTATGGATCTATCTTCTCAACATATTATTCTGATATGAGCACAAATCCATAGATGGGGCTATCCTCTAGGGCCTATAACACCTAGAGGGTGGATACATACTATCCCCATACCTTAACATAAGGAACCTCGGTTTAAATTGACCAAATTATTCTAGACTTAACATGCAAGGGGGTTACCGTATATGCTTAGTGCCCAGTCAATTGTCCACTTTACTGGAGTCAACTAGGACAATGCTATTGATCTAGATATGGACCTGGTATCACTTATCAAGATTATGATCAATGCAAAAATTATCCCATACCAGCTATTATGGATTATTATAGCTTCTAGATCTTTTTATATCTCTCCTCATCATAAATTGAACAAGGACCCATCATTGTGCTACTCATACAATGACCTAGAGAAGACATCCCATACCATCTCTTCTTAACTTCACGTCCTGACATATTTTTTCAGAAATGCAATCGTTCTTGAATCATAGTGATTTTCTAACTTGTAATTATTGGTATTGGGTGTTTGGTGTTATTCATCCTTCATGATGATATTGGTAAATTTTCTTAGGAAAGGTTCTAAACTAACCTCCTATTTATCATAAATTTAATATAATTTCTTTTTTTTTTAGAAATACTTGTTTAATTCTAACACATACCTTGGCAAAAATACCTTTCTAATATAGAAACTAAATTATGAATTCATAAAATAAATAAACTTCAATTACTTTCCTCATACAAAATTTAAAGCATGAATTTCATAAATTAATTAAACTTTATTTATCCCTTATTCTAATAATAATTAAAATCAAATGTAAAGTATTTTCAATTTTCAATTAACATAGCTATAACACTTCAATTAACATAATAAAAAAGCAATTTTATGAAAGTCTAATTACGTACAACAAATTTCCTTCTAAAAATTCACTTCGAAATACAACATCTTTATGAGGGTCAAATTAAATATAGCTAAGACTTTTTAAGCCTCTTGTAGATTTTTTATTATCTACCTTAAAGCTTAAAATATAAAATCATTTCCATGCACATATAATAATAGTCAACTACTCAACGGTTATAAAAAAATATTATTCTCTCTTTTGTAATAAATATGAACATATCTAAAATAAAGTAACTTAAGTCTTAGGGTCTTAATGACGTCTTTACAACTCTAATTCTAAAGGATATATTAACAACTTATTTGTTTTTTAACTTTGGTGGAATTTATCTAAGCTTCTACTTACTATACCTACATAACACATTATTAATTTACAAGTTTGAATTAGCTTCTAGCATTGTTTAATCAAACACATCTTGAAAAGTGATAGCAAATAATGCTCATTAGGCAATACTCTTTAGAGGTTGGAAAACAATTTTTGCAAGCCCTTTATAATTTAAACCAATAGTAATATCCAAGAAAATAAGATATACATATAATATAAAGTAATAGAGAAATTTTATTAGTTTATTTTAGTAAGAATGTTTTTTTTTACTATCAAGTATGAAACCATAAAGTAGTACACTTTAAATATTTAAGCATGAATCGATTAAGAAACTAAACTTCAATAATATTCAATTCCATAAACTTAAATTCAGTAAGTAAAGTAACACTCTTAAAAGAACATGAGAGTTTTCTCCTCCTAACAAACTCTCATAACCTCATATTAAATACATATATTTGATAACCAGTTATTCAATCTTAATAGGTAGGTTTAATATTCTATAAAAGAATGCATTGACAGTATTTCATTTAACCATTCAAACTAATATTATACTAAAGTAAAAGAATAAATCAATACCTCATTATTTATAAAAGGAGTCTTCAAATAAAGTAATACAACATATTTAAGCTTTGTATCTAGAAAATTCACCTATAATTTTTTATCTTCAATATAATGAATTTTATTTAAATTCCATGCGATGAATTAAAACTCATTATTGAAGTATGTAGCTGAAAAATCATGTTTCACTCATGATTAAATATTTAATTACTCAAATAATTAAGTAATCACAACATAAGCATTTCTTTCATTGCATTAGCAACTAAAAAATATCAAGTAGTGCTCATTGAACTGCGCTTGACTCAGGGATTTTAAAAGCAATACAACCCTATATATCGTATGGCATAATGACGATGCCATAATCAATTTATAAAAGAAAGTAGAAATTCAATAATTCATTAGCAATCAAAGGATATTTATGTCAAAAAAATTTACAGTCCAAGGTAAACTGTGTTGAGAGGATTTTTTTTTAGGTCCTAAGATTCAATTACTTTGGCAGTACAAAAAAACTGAAGATGCTTTATCCAAATATAATAATATAAGGTGTTTTGAACACTTGATTAAATATACCATAATTGATTGAATGTTTTCACAAGAGAATTTAAGAGGGAATATAAACCATGCATATAAGCTAGAAAGGATAATGATTAAATAAATTTAGAGAAGATGCATTTCAATTTGATAATGAAAGTTTGCTTCCTCCAACCAATATAATCCTAGGGTTCCTTAGGCTTGATTATTATTCAGTCGATAGTGGTGATTCTCCTCTTGATGAGCTACCTGGTAAGTTCTAGACATGACGCTAACCCAATAAAAGGCCTTCTCCAATCAGCCTGCACTTGAACTTCCTCGAGGAGGGTGGTTTTGGGGATCAAAATGAACATTTTGAAATACAAAATGAATGCATCTATGTGCTTAGTATTAATGCTATGCAACTAGATTATATTGAAAACTTAAAGCAATGAGCACATACATATGATGTAGTTTAATAATGCACTGCAACACACATATACAACAATAGATATTTGTTTTATAAAATATGAATACATTAATAATAGGTATAATGGTTGTAGATACAAGTATATAAATAAAATAGTTTAATACTTATATTAAAGTAAAACCCACTGAAGTAAGTTCTATGGAGAATACAAGGTGAGATGATTTGTTTTGACACAAATATTGTAATCAAGATGATAAGCTAATACAATAATTAGGTCTTTGGTTGATATTTCACATAGATAAAGAATATTTACGAAGGAAGGTTGACCATATACAATAGCAAGAATTGTATAAAAGTAATTTTAGAGCATAGCATTTGCAAAAAAATACAGAATGTATTGAAAGCATCTTATATTCTTTTCTCCCTATGTATATAACAATTGGAAAGAAAAACAACCTTACATATGTTCTAGTGTAGTCTAACACAAACAACTCATTTTACAATTTATCATAATTCAGTAGTATAGGCAATGACAAATATTTTAAGCTACTTCATACATATATCATCAAATACTAAGTTTAACAAGGTCAACCTGGTAAATATTCTACTTGGTTATACCAACTTCCTTTACTCAACTTGCTTTGAATATAAGATGATGCTAGATTGACTAAATGAATGTAGTTGCCTATTTTAATAGAAAGCTTTAACATGATTCTAATTTTAACCAAACATTCCAGTCAATCAAACAAGGGATAAAATATGTCACAGACAAGCTAATGACATCAAACAAAGTAATGCTGGAGCATACAAAAACCCAATCTACATCTTGCTTAGTCATTTGACATGGAAATAAGATAGATATTTACTTCATAATTTATTTCCAATATTAATCACATGACTTCATTCACATTAATAGGACACCGTTTAACATACGAGCAAAGCACAAATAAAATAATATTTAAGTGGCCAATCTCTCTAATATATTTTTTTGATATATTTGGCTTATAAATCATAATACAATTGATATTATCAAAAGTGGTTAATATGTCAACCAAAAATCGTAATGGGGCAGAGGTCATAGGTTCAAATATTAGGCCTCGTCAAACTAAATGCTTGTCCCTTTACTGGTGTTTTTAGCGATGTAAAAGGTTTAAAATAATTGTGGCATGGTGGTTATAGGGGTGGATTGTGCGAATATCTATGTGGTGGTTTTTGGGGTAGGCAATGCATAATACTATGGTGGCCATAAAAGTCATACAACCTACCCGGATTCATGGCAGCTACCAATTCCACCATGTAAATTTAAAAAAAATGGTTAATATTCCAAAAAAAGTTAAATAATAAATCTGAATACTTGAAATCAAGTAAATAAATAGATTTCTCATTTTATTCAACACCATTCATCAAATCATAAAAGATCAATTTGCATTCAAACATAATATAGATACCCCGACATGTGGTTCTTAAACTAAATTATCATCAAATTTTTCTAATTTTCTCCTCCTCCCTTTCCAAACCCCCCATATGAAAATTAAAATCCCTCCTATTCATTTCTCCCTTCTCCTCATTCTAGAAAAACACTAAGAAGATCAAACAAACTAAACAACTGGACTACATGCAAAAGCTTATCTCATGTATCTGCTAGGTGGAATTTTAAAACAACCATAAAAAAATGCATGTAAAGGCTTGTCTTCGTATCTGCTAGGTGGAATTTTAAAACAATCATAGAAAAATACATGCAAAATTATGCATACATAAATAAGTAAAGAGTATTTATTAATTAATTATTTTAATTAATATATTTTATTAAAGTTTTTATTATTTCATTAATTAATAAATAATAGATTATAAAATAAAATATTTCACTACCATTAAATCATCTATTTGGTTTATGCCTCTAATTCTTCTTCCCATACTGACAATCTAACGTTTCAATCTACCAAAAACGAATACCTCCCATGCTTTGGCATTTTCCTTGACATCAAAGGTTTAAAATATTTATTTATTCAGAGTCATGGAATATATATAGCACACAATCCAATAAATAAGACATACACACAATGCAAGTCAAACATTCAAAATGCACCTATATGAATATAATTGTGTGATATTCCATGTACTCATGAGTCATGGTGATATTTTAAGTCACTATCATTTCTCATCTTATCTTTTTCAATCAACCTTTATTTATTCATTGGAGTGTACCTGGTCCTATAATCACAAAAGCTATCAGTAGTACCACATTCTAGGACCAAAAAGCAAGTATAACTTATCAATCCATTTGTAAATAATAACTATGCTAGGAGGGTTGTTACAAAGGTAGACCATATGGAGGTAATGTAATCTAGCTAAACTAGGGCTAAAAGATCTAGAGGCAACAAAAGAAAAATCTAGTACCAAAGCCAAATCCAAAGCAAGAGCTAAATCCAAAACCAATATCCAAAATGAAATCCAAAGCTAGTGCAAGATCTAGAGTAGTATCCAGAGTAAGAACCATGGTATAATTGCATCCTACCACCTTAGGTAGTCCAAATTAAGGTAGGGTAGTATTGTTTATTTGTTATGTCAAATAATGTAATAAGAGGAGGATGTTAGCATAACCAATTACATTATCTACATACATATTTGAGATAACAAATATTATTTGAGCATATTAATAATGCATTATTTCATTCCTATATGGAGGTTGCAATGAACTGATATTGAAATATATGTAGATCTGATGTACAACAAATAGGATGATAATAAAATAGATAATATATTTATATGCTTAAGATGTATCTCCAACAATACATAGTTATATTTGTCTTCATATGGGTGAAAAATATCTCTCAAGAAATATGTACTTACTTCTTTTCATTAATGAGTTTTCTAGACATGTGTTGTACATTATTCACACTAAGGATGAGGTCTTTGATAGTCGATAGATTCAAGATCTTAAAGGCTCTTGTTGAGAATCAATTGATAGGAAATTCAAATGCCTATGGATAAATTGGAGATATGAGTATGTTAATTATGATTTTGATGTTTTTATACTTTTTCATGGGCCTGCATATTAGAGGATTGTTCACTATTTTCAATAGAATAGTATGGATGAAAGAAAAAATAGGGTGATAATGGATTTGGAATAATGTTAAATTCATTCCAAAGGGATGTATTATAAATTTAGGGTTGAGGTTATTACTTATGCATCATACATCATCAATAACTTTCCTACCAAGGTAATCTTGGTCATGACACCTCTTAAGTGACTAATAGAGGATAAATTTAATGTGTCTCAATTGCATATCTTTAGGTCTTTAGCATGGGGTTAGATATCAAAAAATCCTTTGAATAATGAGGCATAAAGGAATTATAAGTTCATTTTAATGGGGTATTAAAATACATCAAAAGCATATTGTCTTTATGATCCTTAATGGCTTGAGGTTTTAATTTAGAGAGATGTCATCCTTCATGAGATTTTACTAGGTACTCCTTCCACCCCATAACTTTAGATTTTGTAAAATGTTCCTTCTAATCCTTTGACCATCTAAGAATTAGCTATTTATTTCAAGATTTTGGTTCAATCTATTCCCATTATATCATCTTGCTCATCTTCTCCTTTAATTTATCCATGTTCATATTCAAGTGGAGGTATGTCACCTATTGATTTGATCACTTCATAGGCAACACCAAAGGTAGAATATTCTTCTCTAGGTTTAGCACATGAAGAGAAAGACACATAATTTCAAAGTGATCCAACCTTGCATGATGAGGTCAGTGGCAATATTGGGTTATATTATTTATTTTTATCTTTTGATCTTGAGTTGCTACAAAATATATATAATCCTTCCTTAGTTTGTCCAACGTCCAAGTATGTTAACATGCTACTAAAGGATTCTTTGCCTATTTTTCTCTTGAGAGACATCAAAAGGCTTCTTCTTAAGAAGTACTTTTTAAGGTAAAATATTCCCAAGATACTTTCACATATTCTTGAGCTAAGGGATGATTATATTAGGGATATGTTATGTTGTTAGAGTGTGAGGCTCTAGTGAATAATACAACTTGCAAGTTGATTCCTATTCAAAGAGGGAAGAATGATGTTGGTTGTAAAAGAGTCTGCATGGTCAAAATGTACTTTAGATGGCTAGGTAGGTAAGCAGAAGTTATGTATTATTGCTAGGGAATTCTTTCAAAAAGGAGTGGACTATTCTTTGAAATTTACACCAAATGGTAATATGGACTTAGTCATGATGATTCTCTTTGTTGTCGCCTCATATGAATGGAAGGACATGAAGAGTAGATCTCTACATGGAGATTTTTATGAAGACATCTACATTCAATAGTCATCCAATTTTGAGATTGAGGAATCTAGTCCTTTGGTTTGTTGCTTGACAAGGTCTTTGCATGGACTTAAGAAGGATTCCTTATGCATGAAATGAGAATATACATTCCTTTTTCTTTAGTTCTAGGCTTCATCGATATGGGGCTAAACATGATGTTTACATCAAACATTAGTATGGGGAAACTTTTGTGATTGTGTTATATGTTAACTAATTGGTCCTCACTAGTAGCCCTTATATTCTAATGTAGAATATGAAATCATGAAATCATTCCACTTTTGATATGACAATTTGGATCTTTTTAATTTATTTATTTATTTTTAGATTGATCTAGCATCACCATTTTCCATCCCAAATGTGCTTTGAATTTTATTCAATTTTTTAGGATGGAGGATTGATGCAGGAGCATCCAACGAAAAACAAAATACCGCAAAGAAGAAAAAGTGTCGCGATATCGCGACATGTCGGCAAAGAAGAAAAAGTGTCGTGATATCGCGACATGTCGCATTTTCGTGACCAAAAGATGAGAGAAGGCGTAAGAGAGAAAAAGTGTCGTGATATCGTGACATGTCACGTTTTCATGACCAAAAGACGAGAGAATGTGCAAGAGAGAAAAGTTTCACGATATCGTGACATGTTGCATTTTCGCGACCAAAAGACAAGAGAAGGCGCAAGAGAGAAAAAGTGTCGCGATATCGCGACATGTTGCATTTTCATGACCAAAAGACAAGAGAAGGCGCAAGAGAGAAAAAATGTCGCGATATCACGACATGTTGCATTTTTGCGGTCCAAAGCAAAGAGAAAGAGCAAGAAAGAAAAAGTGTCATGATATCACGACATGTCGCATTTTCGCGACTCAAAAAGGGTAGGCAGGCAAAGAAAGAAAAAGTGTCACGATATCGCAACATGTCGCATTTTCATGACTCAAAAAGGGCAGGCAGGCAGAGAAAGAAAAAGTGTCACGATATCGCGACATGTCGCATTTTCACGACTCAAAAAGGGCAGGCAGGCAGAGAAAGAAAAAGTGTCGCGCTATCGCGACATGTCACATTTTCGTGACTCAAAAAGGGCAGGCAGGCAGAGAAACAAAAGTTTTGCGATATCACGACATGTCGCATTTTCATGACTCGAAAAGGGCGGGCAGGCAGAGTAAGAAAAGTGTCACGATATTACGACATGTCGCATTTTTGCGACTCAAGAAGAGCCTCAAAATAGAAATGAACAGTCATGGAAAAGAAAATGAACAGACATGCAAAGAGAAAATGAACAGTCATGCAAGGAGAAAACGAACAGTCATCGAAGGAGAAAACGAACAGTCATGACCGAGAAAACGAATAGTCATGACTGAGAAAACGAACAGTCATGGTAGGATAACATGGTGTCAATTATTTGCATGTGATGCATTTGACGAAATGCCTTCTCTAAATATATACAAAAGGAGTTACAATTGACAAGTGGCAGATGAGAATATGAAAGAAGGTGTTACAATTGACAAGTGGCGTATGAGAATATGAAAGGAGGAGTTATAATTGGAGTTACAAAGAGAAAGGATTGTTATAAAATGAGTGTTGCTTGGAGAATTTGGTGGGCAGACGGTGATTTCAGCGTGGGCAATAAGCATGTGTGTTTTGTGAATGGTGGGAAACTGTTGAGACAGAGTTGTAGATTTGAAGGCAAGAGGGCCATTTTGGACCTGTTTGGGCTGTTTTTCTTCCAAGGCGAGAAATGCTAGAAAAAAAAATTATCTTTCAAAATTAAGGAGTTTATTTGGAAGACTGCTGCCATTACTGTAAATCTTTACAAGTTTTTGAATGAGAATTGGGTTTGATTAGAAAGCTTGGCTCTCCATAAAGTGGTATCAGAGCTTCGGGTTCCTAAGTATGTGAGCAGATCACCAAAAGTGAGGCAGTTTACATCAGGATCTGTGGAAGAGCTTAGGGTTCCTAGGTGTGTGAGCAAATCACTGAAAGTGAGGTAGTTTACACCAGGATCTGTGGAAGAGCTTAGGGTTCCTGAGTGTGTGAGCAAATCACAAAAAGTGAGGTTGTTTGCATCAGGATTTGTGGAATAGCTTAGGGTTCCTGAGTGTGTGAGCAGATCATCGAAAGTGAGGTAGTTTGCACCAGGATCTGTGAAAGGGTTGTGAGAAGAGAGCGAGGAAAAATGCCTCCACGAAGAAACCATGGTGGTGGTAGAAATGTGGTACTGAAACAAGATTTTAGAGCTTTACAAAGGCAAGTGCAAGCCCTGCAAGAGGAGTTGCGAAGAGGGGTTGAGCCAAGGAGAGAAGACTATAGTGAATATGAATCTTGGAAGTTTGATGATCCATTAGATGAAGAAGAAGCAATGGATCCTGTAGAAGCTAGATTATTTAGGGCCATATCTCGGATCGGGAAGAAGCCAAAGTTTGATATCTCCACGTATTCTAGGAATATCAATCCAGAGGAGTTGATTGATTGGACCAATGATATGGAGGAGTATTTTGAGTATGAGAAGGTTGTAGATCCAGATCAGATCAAGTTTACAAAAATGAAGTTGAAAGGCCATGCTAGCATATGGTGGAAAGGAGTGTAGCTAAAAAGAAAGAGGAAAGGAAAAGATAACCAGATGGGATCGAATGCTAGAGAAGTTGAAGAGACAGTTTATTCATGCAGATTACGAATTGGATCTGTTGAGGAAAATGTAGAGTTTGAGATAGTCAAGCAAATCTGTCAAAGAACATACAGAGGAGTTTTACAAGATCTCAATCAGAACTGGCCATTATGAGGCTAACAAGGAGAAGGTAGCCTGTTACATCAATGGATTGAGAACCAGTATTCAAGAAGAGTTGAGTCTAGTTAGGATGAGCACCATTGAGGATGATTACCAGTTTGCTCTAAAAGTTGAAGAGAAGCTGAACAAAAGGTTTGAGGGTAAGCAAAAAAGAAGAGGTCATGGAGAAAGAACTGGTGGAAGAATAGATGGATGATGAGATGAGAAAAAAAAATAAGCTAGCAGCAGTCAGGATCAGAAGGGAGATAATGATTACAGATCCCGTGGTCAGAACAACTACCCAAGAGGAAGAGGTAGATATAGTCGAGAAAATGGAGAAAAAGGGTTTTGTGGAACCTATTTCAACTATGGAGAAGGAGGACATCGAGCATATGAGTGTCCACATCACCAAGAGAAGCCAAATAGGAGGCCAACGGGTAATGCCATAGCTGCTATTGTAGATGAAAGAGCTGAATCAGAGTACTCTGAGGAGGCAGAGAGAGGAGAAGCTATGGTCACACGGAGAACCAGACCAGAGGAGGAGCCTATTCCACACAAGGTGTGAATGTTCAGGTAAGGTCTGTAATGTTATTATAGATAATGGTAGTACTGATAACTTGGTCTCTGAAGAAATGGTTACTAAGTTAGAGCTAGAGAGGAGGAGACACCCGCATCCATACCAAATTGCATGGTTGCGAAAGGACCATAGGGCATTGGTCAGTGAACAGTCCTTAGTCAATTTTAATATTAGGAGATACCAGGATGAGGTCCTATGTGATATCTTGCCTATGGATGCTTGTCATATGTTGTTAGGAAGACCATGGTAGTTTGATCATCATGTAGTCCATGATGGACATGCCAACACTTACTCCCTAACAAACGAAGGAGTGCACCATAAACTAAAGCCACTGAAGGAGATGGATGAAAAGAGTTTGCTGACAACAATGAGAGTGGAAGTTGTGGGGTTTGAAGAACTTAAGGGTTTGTACCCTGAAGATCCAGATTTTGTTGAAGCTTGGAGAGCTTGTATAGCCCTAGTTACTCTAGATAGGATTTTCAACAGGAGTACTGGTAAATCACCATTCCAGTTGTATGTGGGAGTAGTCCAAGGAATGCTTCTGAGTTGAGAACGATGGATAAAGGAGAAAAGAGTAGTGTTGAGGTGAAAATGCGACATGTCGCGATATCGCGACAATTTTGATGGAGAGCCAAGATTTCTAATCAAACCCAATTCTCATTCAAAAACTTGGAAATATTTACAGTAATGGCAGCAGTCTGCCAAATAAACTCCTTTATTCCGAAAGATAGTTTTTTTTTTTCTAGCATTTCCTGCCCTGGAATAAAAATAGCCCAAAGAGGTCCAAAATGGCCCTCTTGCCTTCAAATTTGCAACTCTGTCTCAGCAGTTTCCCACCATTCAAAAAACACACACGCTTATCGCCCGCGCTAAAACCACCGTCTGCCCAACAAATTCTCCAAGCAACACTCCTTTTATAACAATCCTTTCTCTTCGTAACTCTAGTTGTAACTCCTTTCATATTCTCATACGCCACTTGTCAATTGTAACACCTTTCATATTCTCATCTGCCACTTGTCAATTGTAACTCCTTTATGTAACTCCTTTTGTATATATTTAGAGAAGGCATTTCTTCAAACACGTCACATGCAAATAATTGACACCATGTTCTCCTACCATGACTGTTCGTTTTCTCAGTCATGACTGTTCATTTTCTCCTTTGATGATTGTTTGTTTTCTCCTTGCATTACTGTTCTTTTTCTCTTTGCATGTCTATTCGTTTTCTTTTCCATGACTGTTCGTTTCTATTTTAAGGCTCTTCTTGAGTCACAAAAATGCGACATGTCGTGATATCACGATACTTTTGTTACTCTACCTGCCTACCCTTTTTGAGTCGTGAAAATGTGACGTCACAATATCACGACACTTTTGTTTCTCTGCCTGCCTGCCCTTTTCGAGTCACGAAAATGCGACATGTCGCGATATCGCGACACTTTTTCTTTCTTTGTCTGCTTGCCCTTTTTGAGTCACGAAAATGCGACATGTCGTGATATCGTGACACTTTTTCTTTCTCTGCCTACCTGCCCTTTTCGAGTCACAAAAATGCAACATGTCATGATATCGCGACACTTTTTCTTTCTCTGCCTGCCTACCCTTTTCAAGACGTGAAAATGCGACATGTCGCGATATCGTGACACTTTTTCTTTCTTGCTCTTTCTCTTCGCTTTGGACCACAAAAATGCAACATGTCGCGATATCGCGACACTTTTTCTCTCTTGTGCCTTCTCTTGTCTTTTGGTCACGAAAATGTGACATGTCGCGATATCGCGACACTTTTTCTCTCTTGCGCCTTCTCTCGTCTTTTGGTCACAAAAATGCGACATGTCGCAATATTGCGACACTTTTTCTCTCTTGCGCCTTCTCTCGTATTTTGGTCACGAAAATGCGACATGTTGCGATATCGCGACACTTTTTCTCTCTTGCGCCTTCTCTCGTATTTTTGTCGCGAAAATACGACATGTCACGATATCGCGACACTTTTTTTTTGGCCGACATTTCGCGATATCGTGACACTTTTTCTTCTTTGCCAACATGTCACAATATCGTGACACTTTTTCTTCTTTGCGGTATTTTGCTTTTTGTTGGATGCTCCTGCATCAAGGATTGTAAGTTTTCTCAAACTCCATATGCTTTAGTCCTAGAGCTTCAAGCTAATTGTACCTATCCTTTGGTGGATTTTATGTTGTATCAATCTCTTGTGGAAATATTTCTCTAGATTACTCACACTATACCCCATATAGATTTTTCTATAAGTTATTGTTTTATATATATATGTTAGCAACCTTAGGAGAGTCACTTGCCAATATCTACGAGAATTATTATATACATTTGAGAGACCTATAAAATGGGTATTCACTACTATATTGTCCTCATCAAATTTTGACAAGATTTTTAAATGTTAATTGGGCTGGTAACTTAGACGAGTGATGGTCAACCATAGGATTTGTGTTCTATTTGAGGTCTAGCCTAGTTTCTTGGTGTTCTAGACATGAATCTTCTATTTTTAAAATTTTAATAGAGGCTAGATATTTCGCTACCAATGAGGAAACTAAGCATCTTAGGTGGATGCTCATAATTTTGGATAAGATTGGCATTCCTCATATTTTTCTAGTTACTCTTTTGATGTGATGATTAGAGAACCATTGAACTTGTCTACAATCTTGTTTTCTATTAGTCAACAAAGAACATAGAGATATGGATACTATTTATAATATTGCTTCATTCATGTGGGATGCTTGATCTAGTTTTTTACCTTGATCAAAGTAGGCAATGGATATGCTAAACAAGGTCATGCCCAAGATCACTTTTGTATGCATACACAATATTTTTGGAGTTAAAGAGTGTCCCTTAAGGGGAGATGACAAGTATGGGTCTATATCTATGTTACTTATTCAACATAAGGAGGGATGTTTCAATATGCAGTGGTTAAGCTTCTTTTGAGGTCACAATCAAGTTATATACTTATATTGATCATATTTCTCATTTGGACTCATGTAAATCTTAGAAAGTGTTCATTTTTATTTTTATAATATGTTATTCCTAAAGGTCGATCTCACAACCTTAACCTAAAAGGTAAATTTTATTTGGGTATATATACCCCTTCATACAAACCATTTTTCTTGTTGGTTTGAGTGCAATTTTATTTCCATTTAATGCAATTATTTGGTGTTCATAGACACCCCTAGTAGTTTTTCATTTTTCATTCTTCATTTTATGTATTATTTTTTCAATAAATACTATGTAATGTTTGATTCCATTTGTTTCTAAAAATTGCTATATAATCTAACAATATTAAAATAAGATGGTAGACATTGAGGACTACCATAGATAATTTATCCCCAACACTATAATAGGTCCTTGAAATAATATCACCAAATGTGAAGAGCTCAAAATATTATGCAATTTGAAAAAAAGGCTCAAAATGCTTTTGTGTGCAAATGATATGGCCTCCAAAATATTTTTCTAATAACCCTCAAAAATCAAAATATTTACCTTAGAATTCTTAGAAATGCTATGTCTAATATCAAGCTCAAACTTTGCATTCACTCATTTATTGGTGTCTACCATTTAATATATGTCATCTAGTCGTCTATAAATTGTAGGTTTAACACATGTTGAAGTGTTATTTGTAGGAGTATAGACACACATAAATATATAACATTTATATGTTTTGCAAGATATAGTTGTTTCAGTTTCCATATTGGCCCGTAATTCATGCCATCCATGAAATAGAAGAATATTGCTCTAAGAGATTTAAACCTGATTTTACAAGGACCTCAAACCATTGCATTAGCCAAGGTGTCAATGCATACATTCTAGATTTAAATGTGCCTCCACTCTTAATAATGGTAAAACCACTTAAGCCAAAAGAGCAATATGATTTTTTATAAAAGGGAATCAAACTCTTGACTACTTGCTCCCAATGCATTCGTAGTATGGTGACCAACATAGTCATGTCAAAATTGTCTATGCCTCCTTAAATAACATCATATAACTATATTAATAAGAGCTTGTCAAAAAATGTAGGCATAGGTTTTAAGACTAGAACCTTTCCACTCTTTCCCTCCACACATATAAACAAGCACTTATGTGACCAAGTTTCCATGCCTTCCAATTAGTTAGCAAATACTAATCACATTCTTATTTTCATATTTATCCAATGAAGAGAAGATAAAATATAAGGGCCACATATCAAACATAGATTCATCCTAATAAAAACATCATAAGCATTCCTATATAACCATCTTGGTAGCTTTTATGAACATGAAAACATATTTTTGTTTCTCCTTAGATAGTTATGACACACTCATAGCAACAAGAGCATGTAAAAATAATGAAGGAAGCACACATGAATTTGTACCAAAATTCCAAAATAAATGGTGTATGTGTAAGAGGTTCAAATAGAGTAGATTTAAATTCAAAACATAAAATTACTTCTATTTTTCTAAATAACATGTTGTGGCTTCCTTATCAAGAAAAACAAAAGTACTCATCATGCAGTACTAAGCTTAATCTACATACAAACCTCAATAATAACTAAACACACAAAGGATAAATAATTTTTTTTTGGAATAGATGGAGGAGTGGATGAAAATTCAATTATGAAGAATTTTTTTACCTCTTATACCCAAAGCCCTTATTATATTTTAAAGAGTAGCAAGCTCTAAAATTCAAAAGAAGGATTGAAGGCTTCAAATTAACTTTCTATGTGACATGTACCCACTTTGTTACCATCTTAAAACTCACATTTATTTCCATAAATGAGTAAAATATATCTATCCCCTTAAATATTATATAAAAAATAAGATATAATGAAAGAAAAAACTACATAATAGACAATCATAGTCACCATAAAGAGAATGCATCAATGGGCTTGCTCATAAGAAGTTTCATCCAAATCAAAGCCTTTACCAATGGATAAAGGCCTCCCATTGATTATATTTTCTTCATCCTTGTCACTCCATACCTCATTACGACCAAGGTGATCGTCAAATGCTTTCGTACCTCTCATATATTTTGGAAAAAATAAAACATATTCCTTGACAAGATAATGTTCGAAAATATAATCTTTGGGCCCAGTTCAATTCTTTACATACCCCTTAAAAATATTCATAATTATAAGAAAGGAAAAAACAATTTTTAATAGATGAGACTCTACAAAAATTAGAAAAATAGTGGTTTATGAAACTGATGAAAGCATATAAACCTCTTGAAAAGGTACATCCATCAATATTGTATAGGTCCATATAGACAAACCTCCCACACCAAGTGAATAGTTAGGTGCACCATGATATCAAAAAATGAATGGGGAAAGTACTTTTCAAGCAAAAATAACATATCCATGACCTCTTTCAATAATTTCTCTATTTTTACGAGATCCACCACTTTAGCACATATATCCTTGTAGAACATGCATAATTGAAAAATGGTTTGTCGCACTAGCTTGTCAAGCAAAATGTCTTAGTGCTACCAAAAGAAGTTGATGCTTTAGAACATGGTAGTCATGTGATTTCAGGCACTAGACCTTAAATTATTTTATCGAAACACATTTTCTAATATTTGAACTATAACCATTTGGTACTTTCATATTGTATAGTGTGCAAAAAAACCTTTCTTTATCAACCTTTGATACATTGTAGGGTGCTGGTGGAAGATATGTCTTGTTTCCATCCATTACAAGCCACAATGTGTTCTTGATATCCATATTTTTTAAATACTCATAGGACTTTTTACCATATTTTTAATTTTCATTGATACCTAGCAGTGTTTTGAATCGGATTTTGTAGATATTTTTCTCCACATGCATCACATCCAAATTGTAACAAACTAGAAAACGTTGTTCATATATAGCAACATATAACAAAATTACTCAATATTGAGACACATAACAACAAATACAGAAAGAAAGTTGCATGTCATACCTCCCAATATGATATATTGAAGAATATAGATTTATTCTTTCATTCTACTATAGGAAAAAACACAATATCCCCATCCATGTGTTTCCTTTTATTTGAGTTTCTCTTTCTCCAATTTGGTGGGATTTCCTATACTATTTTTAATATTTTTGTTCCATTTAAAGATTTGAGTGGTTTATCAAGCTCTTGTTTGCCATTGAAATATGTAATCTAATAGTGAAATGAATGATCTAGAGGAAGTAATATCTTGTGATCCATATAAGTCATATTTCTACTACATTTCAAATATTCTGAATAGGTGTTCTCCCTACATATTGGACATGCTACATTTCCCTTTGTCATACATCCTGAGATATTTCCATAAGCAGGAAAGTCATGGATAGCCCACATCATTATTGATATTATATTAAATGTAGTATTGGAAAATGCATCATATGTTTTTGCTCCTTTAGTCCATAATTCATACAAGTCATCGACCAACGATTGTAGATAAACATCAATATCATTGTGTGGTTGCTTAGAACCAGGTATTAACAAGATGAGCATTGAATGTTTCCTCTTCATCCACATCCATGGTGGGAGGTTGCAAGTAACCAAAACAATGAGCCAACAATTGTAAGTAGTACTAAAGTCAGCAAAAGGGTTGAACCCATCGGTTGCCATTGCAAGTATACACTATGTGGATCATTGAAAAATATTTCCATTTAACATCTATAGTTTTTTACATTAAGGAATTGACTGGATGTTGCATATTACCATCTAAACTTCTGTGCTAGGAATGCCACCTCATATTCTCTGTAATCTTTGTAGAGATACAAGAAGAAAGCAGCTCACTTCAATCACATCTAACAACATTGAAAGAAATAAACACAACAAAGCTAATGATATAATAATATACCTTACCTATACATTATCTTCAACATTGGTATAGTGGGGAAATATATCAATACCTTCGTAGGAACATTAATGCATAGATTTTATGAATGAGGGTCAACTTTCCATAGAGATACACCACATGTTGGGTAAGCTTGATTCATTTCATGATCTTTACAATATAAAAACAATCATTGATACATACATGTATCATTACATAATATAATCCCAATGGCATCATCATTTTCTTCATCACATATGTGGACTTTGAAATTGTATTTTTGATTAGGAGCATATCTTTAAAAAATTCTAGTAAGTTGCCAAAACTTTTGTTTGACCAACCATCAATAGCTTTGTGTACTTTGTATAGCCTGGGTATAATGGTCGTTTGGCATCTTCGAGAAACCTATGATATTCATCAGTCAAAACTTCTAAACTAGATTATTAGAACTCAACATCATGATCTCGCAATTCTTATCCAATCTCTAAGTAATCATTATTGAACAATCCGTATGCATCATTGACCATTCCAATGATGTCATCTTGTACATATTTGATAATTGGACCCTCATCAATGGTAGAGCATGTTTTCGATGCATATTTTTTAAAACTAGAGGGTTTTTTCCATGCAAAACAAACTCGGTATATGTCTTGGTAATCCCGTTCTAAATCAAGTGGTCACGAACCTATGAAAAACCAAGAGTTTCCATATTTGAGCACTTTCAACATGGACACATTAAATTATTTCTTACAAAATCTAGGAATTGGTGAACCCCAAAATAATAGTCCTTGTTATTTCTACAAATAGACCTTCTCAAAAAATAATAAAGTATAGTTATGCGTGGATATCTGATCGAAAGCACAACTTTTCTTTGTTAATGGAGATAACATAGTTGAAATACTTGGCTACTCCTAGGTAAGCTTCGTCCATGATACTTTATAGATAAAATATTGACCCAATTGACTTCGCTATATTTGTTGCTTTGAGTCTTCAGGATGATCCAACTATTAAAGGTAAATACAATAATCTTGTTTTCCAAGCACAACCTACACAAAATAGAAAATGGTTCAAAGGGAGAAATGGGAGACACTAGGATTTAAATCTAGTCTCTTTTTGTTTGAGTGGTTTAATATAATCTAATATGTTGAAGTCATCCTTGTTCAAGGTAACACCCAAATCAATAGCACTAGGGAACCTTCCAAATATTACTTCTTGATTGAGTATGAGCCACGTGAGGTACAACACCTAGAGTAATAGCATTAGGGCAATTTATTGTCACATATTAATAGATAAGACAAAGGAGAAGCTAAGAAGAAAAACTCATGGAACTATATCACATAAAATTGATAAGATCTCTTTTTTGAGAATAGCATATGCTAGAACAACAAAATATGTAAAGATGTCCCTATAGAAGGGATGTCAAGGTAGTGACTAGGTAAAAATTGTTAAATTGCAAATGCTTAAAATCTTCTCACCAAAATAAATGAAGTTTTTCTAGAATAAAATAGTCCATATAACTTAAAGTAACAAAAACAAATAGTATAAGAAATATTGCTCTTTTATATAAGACTATTGTTAAAATTTTAGCCAATATGCAATAAAAATTGCACCTAGTACACTATAAAATATTACAACCAACCTATTGTAAAAGTGCAACTAATATGCCATAAAATAATTATAGCAAAACTTTTGTGAAAGTGTAGCTAATATATTGTATCAATAGGCCTAAATAATTGTAGTTAAAATATTGTGAAAGTCTAGTTCAAAGATACAAAGAGGACTAAATAAGCCCATAAAACCAACAGGTAGGTTTACCCTCCAATAGAAAACTCATTCGTACTAAGGAGATGACCACATGCTTTTATCACATCAAGACAAGAAGAGATACTAGTGGTAGGAAGAAGAATAAAATCCCTAAAACATAAATTCTCATCTGAAGGTTTCAAAATATTTCCACATCATCTTAAAATTTTTAAAACATAAATTCTTCAACTAAAAGAACAAATTGTAATGAATCCATTGGAAGCCCCCCAAAAAAGAAGCTTTTATAGAATAAAATAGTCCATATAACATAAAGTTACAATAACAAACAATATAAGAAATATTGCTCTTTTATAAATAAGACTATTATCAAAATTTCAACCAATATGCAATAAAAATGCACCTAGTACACCATAAAATATTACATCCAATCTGATGTAAAAGTGCGCCTAATATGCTATAAAATATTTGTAGACAAATTATTGTGAAAGTGAAGCCAATATATTGTATCAATAGGCCTAAATAATTATAGTCAAACATTTGTGAAAGTCTAGTTCAAAGACATAAAGAGGCCTAAATAAGCCCAAAACACCAATAGGTAGGGTTGCCCTCCAATAGAGAGAGATATAATGAGGAACCAAAAAAATTAACTTTAAATGGGTGAGGTAGCACCATTAGTAGCTAGTGGGAAACTCCTTTTTGCCAAGGAGATGACCAGATGCTTTTATCACATCAAGGCAAGAAGAGAGACTAGTGGCAGAAAGAAGAACCAAATCCCTAAAATATAAATTCTCTTCTGAATATTTCAAAATATTTCCACATCATATCAAACTTCTTAAAACATTTCTTCAACTACAAGAAGGAATTGTATTGAATCCATTGGAATCCCCCCAAAAAAAGAAGCTTTTATAGAATAAAACAATCCATATAACTTAAAGTTACAACTGCAAATAGTATAAGAAATATTTTTCTTTTATATATAAAATTGTTGTTAAAATTTTAGCCAATATGCAATAAAAAATGCACTTAGTACACCATAAAATATTATAGCCAACTTACTATAAAAGTGCAACTAATATGCTATAAAATAATTGTAACCAAACTATTGTAAAAGTGTAGCCAATATATTGTATCAATAGGCCTAAATAATTATAGCTAAACTATTGTGAAGGTCTAGTTTGAAGACACAGAAAGGCCTAAATAAGACCAAAACACCAATAGGTAGGGTTACCCTCCAATAGAGAGTGATATAATGAGGAACCAAATAAATTTAACTTTAAGTGGGTGAGGTAGCACAACTAGCAACTGGTAGAAAACTCCTTTATACCAAGGAGATGACCAAATGCTTTTATCACATCAAGACAAGAAGAGAGACTAGTGGTAGGAAGAAGAATCGAATCCCTAAAATATAAATTCTCATCTAAAGGTTTCAAAACGTTTCTACATCATCTCAAACTTCTTAAAAGAAGGAATTGTATTGAATCCACTAGAATCCGCTCCCAAAAAAATGAGCTTTTCTAGAATAAAACAATCAATATAACTTAAAGTTATAGCAGCAAACAATATAAGAAATATTGCTCTTTTATATATAATACTCTTGTTAAAATTTTATCCAATATGCAATAAAAAATGCACCTAATACACCATAAAATATAGACATAATATTTTATTGCTTGATTAGTACCTCTTATTACGAAGAAGGAGAGAAGGAGAATTTATAAAGTATTTGATTTGAGGTAATTGATCTATGGAGATTCTAATTGATTGAAGGGAAATAATTTGTAAGTAACATCCATAATTATAACCAAAAGAACTCCTAGAGGTAATGCATTCACCTGAGATGCAATCACCCATGGATCTAAATTGATGAAGCTAAAAATAATTTTTAAGATGTTGTCGAGGCAAAGAGGATGAGCACAAAACTTATCCTGAAAAATACATTAGGGAATTGTTCTTTACTTCAAGTAAATATTTGAAGTAAAATAGTATGGACCCTTTCAATGCATGCCCAATGAATGTAACCTAAACTTAGACCTCAAATATAAAATATATGAAATATTTTGGGTCTGATTATGCAATAAAAAAGGCAGATATTTGTAGGTATGTCTTGGAAGTGTTGTTGGAAATATTGGTAGTAATGGTAGAATTGGTAAATTCATGTCTATAGGCTACTTATAATGAGTGAGTTCAAGCATAAACTTGAAAGGCCTTAGATAATACAAATGACTATTAACAACATAAATGAATAAGTTTAAGGATTAAATCCATAAAATTAGAGAGGCTACTATAGGATATGTATAATCCAAAAAAGTGCATTGAAGCTTTTAAAAGGGTAGTCCGTAAAAATCTTGAAAAAATGTAACACCTTGAAAGTACTTTTTTTTTTAGAGGCAACAAATGTAACACCTTGAAAACACATTTTTTTAGAGGTAGTAGTGCTTAAGTTAACATAAATAGAAAATCTAAAAGTAAATAACAATTTGGATTGAAAAAGTAATGGGAAATCCTTGAATAATCAAATAACTTTCCTAGAAGCAATACTGACTTCAATTACTTCACAATAAAAAATAGTCTATAAATGTTTCTAGTTTGTCAATAAATAGATATTCTTATTTAAAATAAGAAGATTTATATTTTTTATAGATATTTGTATAATAATAAAAAAAACCATGATAGGAAACAACCACGAACAAATTTGGAAATACAAGTAATACATGTAAGGAGCCAAACACACAACTAACTCACACACACTTGCTAGTGGAATTGTGAAGTCAAAACAATTTGATTTTAGAATTTGAATTATACAAAACAGTTGAATTATAAAGTTAGCACAATCTAATCTTACAAGGCATTTTATAAAATAGTATCAATTGTATAATTGTGAGTCAGTAGAGATCCACTCAAGTGACCACTTTATAAATGTGCAACTAGAGTTACTTTAGATAATGGATTTAAAAAACCCGGTATTTCAATTTCAATAGAATTATTATGTATTGTTGAATTGTGAATCAAATTATTAAGTAAGAAGAGTTTGATTTCATAATTCAAACATATACATAGTGGTTTAATTGTGTAATTAAAGCAATATAATCTTATAATTTAAAAGGAATGATAATATGCTTTAAAGAAAGAATATGCAAAGTAAAAAATCAGGGACCCAAAAAATATAAATAACTAGGTAAATGTATTTAAAATCAAATAGAGCCCTCAAATTATAATGTCTAAAATTTTCATGACTAAATAATTGCACAACAATCTAATTATACAATATTATAACTTTACAATTCAAACATACATATAGCAGTGGAATTACAGTCAAAATAGTGAAGTTTAAATAATATAATTTTACAATTCAAATGCATACAAACTCAAACATACACAAACTAATATAATTATGATCCAAATTAGTAAGTTAAATAATTTAATTTTAGAGTTTAAAATATACAAACTTGTTGAATTTTAAACTCAGATCATTTTGATTTTATAATTCAAACATATATGGATTAGTGGAACTGTGAGTCCAAAAAATTAAATGTTAAAATTGAAAAATAAGGACAATACTTTATGAACAAATATCATAGACAACAATTTACATGTAACTAAATATTTTCTCTAATAAGATGTTGTCTCTTTTATATAATATAATGAAATATACCAAGGTCTTCCAAATTAGTCTAGTGAAGGTGGAATATTTTATTGTTCAATATAATTATATCTAACATGTAATGATGCCACTATTATCTAGTGAATGAATAAATTATTAATTTACACTATACTAAGGGTTATAATTGGATGAGCACTTCTTTTAGTATTAGTGTACTGAATTATAAAGGTATTAGATTTATTATTTATTAGGAAAGACAATATTATCTACATATCTTAGATCTTACAACAATGATAGTAAAAAAACAAATATTAAAATATTCCTTAGAAAACATTAGTGTGTTATTCAACATTCCTTTCTAAAATAGTAGCAGACTATATCTACATGATTGATTCTACAAAATATAGTAATATAATGAGATATTAATATATAAGGTTAATTATATTAATATTTGAGGTCCATGAATATAAATTTATATGTAAGTGTCTTAAAATAGAGAATAAAACATATATTGCAGCATAAGAATTATATTAAGAAAGCATAAGAATGATATTAAGAGTCAAATCAATTTGATTGCATTAACATGGTTTTAAGAACCATGGCTTTGTTTATTATAAAAAAGAACATGATGAGTAATTATAAGGGATCATAATTAAATTTATAGCAAGGATGAATTATTTAAATATCTTGGCAATCAAAGATAATTGGCTAAGCTATGCTCTATAATATAATATATATTCCTAGTTTTATCAAAATAAAATAAACAATTTTCCAATTGATTGGTGAAGAAATAACTTTGGGAAGAAATCCCTATAAATTATAGAGAGACAACCCATTAGATTAGATACACTATGTTCTTATATAAATCTACATAAATACAAAGAGTTAATTTATCTCAATTAACAACTAAATCATAGCTAATGTCATTCAAAAGAAAATTTTATCATAGCTTCAATAAGGTTCCACCATTGCTGGTTTACTTGGCCTACATAAAAAAATGTTAACTGTCCAGTCCAGTTCTGACTTAACTAGGTCCAACATAATGACAAGGTTGTTTTTGTTTTAGCTGGAGATAACACTTCTGAGAGATGTTGGTTAACTCACAGTATTTCCTACTCAATATTTGGATCACATGGTATACAACACAGATATTCATCAACCTTTTTATGATAAAAAACATATTATCAATCTAAGGAATAACAAACACCCAAAAAATATAATGCTTCCAACAACTGCACTATGAAATGAGTCATATTCGCTATTCTATTATCAAAGGATTCTTTGATAAAATCATATATTTACCACTAAAATTCATAGAGCATACACTGTAAATTATTTCTAAATTTGAGACCTGGTATTGCAAATTAATACCACCAAGCAAACTAGTTTAGGATTATCTGAATACCACCAACGTCTCTCAAAGCACAAAACTCTTCACCTTTCTTACAAATGCATCCTGAAAAACACTAGAGTTTCTCCTCCCAACAAGAACTAAATCCCCTCCCTATATTTTTGTTTTCCTTTAAATAAAAATAACTCCCTCTTGCCTCACTCTCCTTTCCCGAGTTTATCGACAAGCACTAAGGAAAATATTACTCCAACAACTTGGTTACCCAATGGCCTAAATAATGTTACTAAGGAAACTGATTTTAGACTAGTTTGAAGACACAAAGAGACCTAAATAATCCCAAAACACCAATAGGTAGGGTTACCATTCAATAGAGAGGGATATAATGAGAAACCAAAAAATTTAACTTTAAATGGGTGAGGTAGCACAACTAGTAGATGGAAAGAAACTCCTTTGTACCAAGGAGATGACCAGATGCTTTTATCACATCAAGACAAGAAGAGAGACTAGTGGTAGGAATAAGAATTGAATGTCTAAAACATAAATTCTCATATGAAGGTTTCAAAATGTTTCCACATCGTCTAAACTTCTTAAAACGTAATTTTTTTTAGCTACAAGAAGGAATTGTATTGAATCCATTGGAAGCCCAAAATTATGCTAAACTAATATTTGAAAAACATACCTTGAAATTCAAAACTATAGGGTGTTCTCTAGGGTTTCTATCAACAAAAAATTAGGAGAGGATCCTGGTTATATTTGTATGAGCTTCGAACTTGAGACCATATCCCATGTATTTTTTGACTGTATTTTTTCCTTCTAGCATTCACTATAGGACATGCTCTAGGGTTTCTATCGGTAAAACTTTAGGAGAGGATCCTGGTTATTTTTACATGAAATTCTAACCTAAGACCACCTACCATGTAATTTTTAGTTGCATTATATCAAAATAAAATACAAGACCATAATAGTGTAAATAACAAGAAAGTGACAAATGCAAAAGGTATCTTTTATTGATTTATCTGAAACTCCTATTACATATCGGTCCCTCTTAGGGATACCCAATTTAATACACTAAAATACAAGCAAAAGAAATGGTGTCCCCTGCAAGGGGATGGTGCACTTCACAGACCCTTTGGTATCGCATACGAACTTGTATAAGGGCTTATAGATGTCTTATTCTTCTTGTTTGGAGGGATCTGACATTTTAAACACTTTGAATTGGCCCTATAACCTGTATCCTATGTACAAGAAACAACAATAAAATATCAATAGCACGGGAAGCATCTCATGATGAGGCTTTATTAGAAAATCTATGGAGCATGATATGTAAGCATAATAAGATCAAGTTACAACAAACTAAATGATAAATGTATGGAAAACTCAAGAATCATAGTGCAAATACATTAAGGAAACTAGATCTATGCTAAGACTAATTAACAAAGTAAAAAGCAATGATAGATCTAAGCTAAAACTTGGAAAATAATATCTAAACCCCTATGCTATGCCTACGAGCCACTATCAAGGATAGTGGTCATGAAATGAAACCTTTTCTCATGAACTAGGGGTTGTAGTGCTGGATTTCTTATCTAAATTGATTTCCAAGGATCACCTTTGTGTCTATACACTGATTGGAAATGAAGAATGTTTTATCTAAATGGTTGTATGGCCAAATATTATCACTAAGTTGAGTAAATTTTTGCTACTCCTCAAAGGGGTATGGAATCTTGCTCTAATTTGCTAGAGCTTCACTACACAAAGTTTTGATATTCATGTATCCTTTGCTTTGCTTGGGAGAGTCCATATGTAGAACTCCCAAATTTAGATCTAGATTTGTATCTTGGCTTACTAGAGAAGCCAAAATCCAGGTCTGCATGCAACTGACCATCCCAAGGGGGAAGAATCAGTCATAAATTTGCATTGAAGGGGTAGTCAAGAGGATATCTAGGAGTTCCACACCAAAAACCACTTGTAAGCAATGCAAGTGCAGTTAGATTGCATGATCTGGACTCGTATTCATGGTCAAGTTGTGATTTGGTGCTAGTTGCTATCCATAGCAATGGCTAGGTGTGGTAGCTCTCAACTTTAACAACCAGTGTTGATGGCCACTTTGATTAATAGAGACCAAGATTGAATGGGCTAGAACTATCCCTTCTGAGTGGTTAGGACTACAATTGGATATTCAAAAGGTCCAAGATCATTCATATGGTCTTTGGATGTGCCCATATGAGTAGTCTCCTAAACATTATGTATTTTAGGTGTCTACAGATGCCTCTTTTTAGGATACATTATGGTAAAAAACAACGTAGAGCAAAAATAAACCACCTAGGGCCACATTGTATGGTGTGTGATGATCATTGATTAGATAAAAATTGGATGCCCTAGTCATGAGAAAAGGTGTGAATCCTAGAATCATTGTTTCCAATAGGATGGAAGGCCTAAATTTGTGGAAGCTTATCCACATCCATCAGGCGATCAGGTAACTTCAATGCTACTATAGGTCCAAAAGGAGGAAAGCTACAAGCTTAACTATCATATTTGCTTTTTTCCCTAGCAAAGGGTAAGCTTTTGATAGTTGTTGGCAATGATTCATAATACAAACACAATTTGGCATGATCGAGTGATTCTTTGATGAATTTTATTATGATTGTTGATATTATGACTACCCCCTCAAGTGATGAGTCAATGAGGGAAGGACAATGAATAAAGTGATGAGTCGCTTGACCAAGATAAATGATTTGGATATTTTTAGACTTTTGCTTTGTTGTTATAGGGTAGGTCCCATTTTAGGCATGATATCAACCATATTTAGTAATTGTACATCTCTATCCCATGGAGAGGTTTGATCGCAATGGCATTATTAGGGAATCTATATGATAGAAATTCTAATTAGGCTTGTGTTGAATCACTAAATTTGATGATAAATTGAAAAAAATGTTATAGAAGAAAGGAGATGAGACCTCGTCCCCGTGGGGTAGTCTGACCACCATGGCCTTCTTCAGGATTGGAGTAAAGCACCTCAATTCTACCATAACTAATTTACCCCAAATGACCTTATGGTTCTTTACTCATATTTCCATATTGCATGGAGTGCTAGTCACTGCAATGGCTAAGTGTATAGAATAAATAACTAAATACGAGGTATATTCGAGATTTTTTTGTTTTTTATTTTTCTATTATTTTTGGATTTCATATTGTTTTTGGATTTTGATTTGTGTGATTTTTTTTATATTTATGCACCTCTTGATTTTTTTTATCAATAGGTGTGTTTAATGGCCCATTTTGTATTTCTTCATGGTGATAAATTGTGCTTTTGTATTTCTACTTTGAAACTACTATTAGCATGATCAACCCCTATTACATTTTTGTGGCTACTATCAGCATCAAAGTCTAGAGAGTGTGGGCCATTGACACTAGTAGCAGTTGAGATCTAATTGAAAAATATAAAATAAAAGAATTAGGGTTTGACTTTTATTATATGCCAATTGTAAATTTTATTTGTAAGTTTTGAGAGAGAAAGCATAAAAGTGACACTAGATGCCAATGAGACTACCATACATGATGGTAGACCAGGGTAAGGCATCCATGAGTGGAGGAGCCAGAGCTTCATGGGTATCTCTTAAACCCTAGCTTTTGCTTTATTGGGTAAAATGAACCTCACTAAGTAATCGATAAATTAATCAAATTAAACCCGTTGGCAAAGAATAGAAACCATAGATAGACTTAGTTTAGGTATAATTTTAGTAGGTTTAACTTAGTTTTTATATTTTTAATTTTTTTTTTTGTTTTTAGATGAGGTTGGATGTCGTTGGCATGTCACCTCGTGGTCGCTGATGCTCAGAGCAGTCCCTAAATGGTCAAAGAGGGATCGCTATCACCGTTAGTGGCCAGCTTGAAATCCAACGATAAATTTTTTGACTGTTGGTGGTTGGACACTATTGGCTTTAGTGGCCACTAAGTGGCCACTCCTGTCATGAGTGGCCAAGCAACCTTAGGGGAATTTTTGAATTTTTTGATTTTTTAGGACAATTAATTTATTTTTTTGTATTTTTGAAGTGTGCATTTTGATTTTTTGGAATGTTTAGGTGCATTTAGCCATTATGTTGGTAGCCTTAGGCTTATATTAGATTAATTTTGCACCATTACATATTTTATTGCTCTTTTGTTGTTGAGTGCATTTAATTTAAGTATTTTTAATTTGCACCTTTAGCTTTTATCACTCTTTTTGCTTTTAAGTGCATTTAATTTAGGTATTTTAATTTACACCTTTAGCTTTTATCTGCGTAGGCTCAAGACCCTACTTTTCTCGTGCAAATTTTGCTCCAAATGGATGTTGTAGAATGGGCTTGGCTTGATGCTCATGGACTTTAGTATTTCATGTGGCTATCGATGATCATGTTGGATCAGGCCTACCTTACAATATTGGTACATAGGTGGGATTCTAGGACTAACACCTTTCATCTCCCTATTGATGAGATGACCATTAATCTGGAGGATGTCTATAGGATATTTCAGATCCCTTTTGATGGAGTCCCTATTGTGTCCTCTCCTACCGATGCCAGAGATGATGTCTTTGTTAGGGTCTTTAGAGATCATGTAGTTGAAACATTTGGTGACTGTCATCATGGTGGTATCTTCATGGATATGTGGTATCAGGAGGATGTGTTCTCTTGATGGTAGGCAGTTTTAATGCATGTTATATGTAATATATTTTTACCTGACTACTCTAGAGTGAGGTTCCCATGGAACCTTCTAGCTATGGTTTAGGATTTGATGGATAGTGAGGAGCCCATCATCATGGCTTGAGGGAGTGCAATTTTGGCTCAATGTTATGATGAGTTTTACCAAATTTAGTGGTATGGACAAGACAACATCACTTGCAGCCTGCTCCTCCAAATCTAGGGATATAAGCACATTAGGGTGGACCACCTATGAGTATTACCTATGTAGATTACTGCTATTTTTGATGTGGCTCAATTTTATAGAGGCAAGTGGCCTCGAGAGCACGAGAAGCACAAGATTCTATGTCGTGTAGGGGATCTTTCTCATTATACAATGAATCTAGTGGACTACAAGCCAAGGATATTATTTGGAGGTCTTATCATGAGTGCCTAACCTGGGTAGATGTAGATGGATTTAATACTTGAACTCAACATGACCAATGGGTTATTGGTTACAAGGGAAGAATCAAATAGTTCTTCCATTATTCTCGGGTGCTCTGATAGTTTGGCCTACAATAGGATGTACCATTATAGCCAATTTCATATAGGTGGGTCACTACAGATAGGTACCTTCCACCATCCCATGTTGTAGCGGTTACAAATAATGATGACCCTCTAATAGTCGATGTTGATATAGTAGATACTAGGGTTACAGAGGCATATACCTAGTGGTGGGTCACACAACTTTGGTAGGGTGGTGGTAGCTTATATCAATACTAGGATGAGGGAAATACAAAGGATACTAAGGGGGATTAGGTACGTGCTCAGATATAGGACTACGGGTAGGCTATAGAGCATCAGGTGGCATAGGAGTAGGTCTTAGATGAGGAGGAGCTAGATCTAGAGGAGCAAGATTATTTGCTCTGGGCTTAGCTGCATAGCGTAGAGGCTAAGCTTTAGATAACTCACACTCATGTCTTACAATGAGACTCTACTATTACTGCACTCTAGACACATGTCAAGAGCTATGAGGGGGAGAGGGCCACCCTCTAGATAAATATTGACTCAATGTAACTTAGGATAGAGGAGCTTACTATCGAGCGGGATGCTACTTGAGGATAGGTTGTGTCAGCTATTATAGTTGTATAGGGGCCAATAGGTTTGGACCTAAGTGTAGAGGTCAGGTGCCTATGAGGTCTCTTGGAGTGTGATACTCAGATTATAGGAGATACTACATAAATTACAACTCTGTAGATATAGATTTGGATGCTAGGAGCCACTCCTCGAGAGAGACCTAAAGTAGAGAGGTCATAGCAGAGCACGCAAAGCACATCAGGGTAGTCATCAATTCGACTTAGCTAGAGGACCAATATCCATACAAACAAGACTATAGGAACTAGATCCCATGATACTCACAAGGATGGAGTTGAGGGTGGAGGTGAGGCAGGGGGTGCAGGTGCAATCTGATGACTCTAATGGTTTTGGATTTTTGTATTATTTTTTAGTGTAAGGTTAGATGACCTACATAGTTGTAGCCTACAAGAAATTTTGTATGCTTATGTACTTATTCAACACACACACACATACACACATATATATATGATATCAAAATTTTGAGACTCATTATATGTATTTATATATTTTTATTTTTGTCTATGTGATGCAGTATTTTGATCTCATGCTTTATGATGTGATGTATTGGTTTACAGGCTCTAGCTAGGTGATGGATGTATGATTTAGATGATGTAATATAGATATGTAAATGGATTAGTTTTATGTATGCATGTATGGATGCAATGCTTAATGCTTGTTTACTTTTTATTTAGTTGTATGCATCTGAATTATGTTGTTATGCTACGAAAAATGCAATATGTATAATTTACATGATGATGATCTAATTTAAATGAACCTGCATGCTTTAATCACTTGAAACATAAGGAATGCATGTGATATGAGTTCAATAATATAATGAGCGACACCACTGAATGTATATCCATGATGAATGTAAATAATAACTCTTAGCATAATAAATAATCATTTAAGCATTCAAATGTGAGATGAGATGATGTGATATGTATGTGCTTTCTTTATAAGCTTATGTAAATTAAAAGAACTGTACAAAATAGTCATTGGCCATCTAAATACATTAATGATATTTATCTGGTATCTATCCTATTCATGCACATTTTTTAATGAACAAAACCTCATAAATAAAGTTGATGATGTGATTGATAAATGATTTGTTGCTATTTTAGGAATATTTGAGGTTTTCCATGAGACTCAAATACCCTAGTTACTTCATTAAAATATGTATATTGACTATGTAGGACTCCAGAAAGATAAATTTTTTGTTATGAAGACACAAATACTCATTATCCCTATGTGTGAAAATGAATATTTTATATAAAACATAAGCATACCCCAGTGCCAAGAAGGATTCATGAAACTCATTGCTATATTGGGGATACTCAAATATTCATCCTGATCCTAAGTTGGACTTAATTGGATTAGACCACTAGGCAAAACAAGATACCTAAATCTAGCCCTTTTTTCAAATTTCTTAAAGCTTACCCAAATGCCAAGCAAGATTCATTCAGCCCATTTTTGTATTGGGGATCACTCTATGGTTTCAAGTAGTGACCATTCCAAGGATTCAAGCTCTTCACCCCCTTCTTTTATTCACATTTATTTGGGATACTTGCTCATGCTTTAGTGATGAAAATCACTATTTATTTTGCATTTTTGTTTTCTTTTAAGCAAGGCATTTTTTTTTTTTAGTGATGATAATCACTATTTATTTTTCTTTTAATTTTTGCTTTGTTCAAGATTTTTGCTTGTTTTTATGAAAGCAAGTTATTTATTTAGTTAGGTGGGAGCTTGTCCTTTTGCCAATGATCAAAATACTAGACCATGCACATCGCAAGGTGAGAAAGTAAAAACCTTTTGCTTAGAATGCCTAGTACCACTTTGTAGCGTTCATCTTTCCCTTGTTCCAACTAGAATTTTAGTGTTTTGATTAGTGATAGGATTCTAAAATATACCAGGTGCTATAAAAAACTAGACCTCATAGTTTGATAGTGAATATGGCTTTCTACAGGATTTTATAAAATCACTACCTATGGTTGTGACTAAAAAACCCTAGTATATTCCTTGTAGCAATAGGAAGGGTTGTGTTGAAAAACATAGTTACTCTTACGGGTTATGGACGATGATGAATTTTAAATATGCAAGATTGAGGTATAGACGTGGTGTCAATTGTAGGACTAGAAACATGACCTATCCTAATTCAAGTGCAGTGGATGGAAACACCTATATGCAATGCGCCTACATGAATACAAATGCGAATGCAAGATGCATAATGTAAATGTTTTTGTATTTTTGTGTTTTGCAATGTTTTTGAATTTTGATTATTCTAAATATTTTTTTGAACTTTTTGACATTAAACTACTTTTATGCTTTTGTGTTTTTTTTGTTACCAAAGGGCTTCAAGATGCCTTTGGTTTTTTTTTGTGATATGACCAACGAGATTTACAATGCCTTTGGGGATTTTTATGATGTGACCAAAGGGCTTTAAGATGCCTTTGGAGCCTTTTGTGATTTGACTAAAGAGCTTATGATACCTTTGGAGCATTTTGTGCTTTGGCCAAAGAGCTTTAAGATGCCTTTGGAGCCTTTTGTGAAGTGACCAAAGAGCTTTAATATGACTTTGGAGCCTTTTTTGAAGTGACCAAAGGGATTTAAGATGTAATTGGAGCCTTTTGTGATTTGGACCAAAGATCTTATGATGCCTTTGGAGCCTTTTGTGATTTGTACCAAAGATCTTATGATGCCTTTGGAGCCTTTTGTGATTTGACCAAAGAGCTTTAATATGCCTTTGGAACCTTTTATGAAGTGACCAAAGAGCTTTAAGATGCCTTTAGAGCCATTTGTGAAGTGACCAAAGGGCTTTAAAATTCCTTTGGAGCCTTTTGTGATTTGACCAAAGAGCTTATGATGCCTTTGGAGCCTTTCGTGATTTTATTAAATAGCTTATGATACCTTTGGAACCTTTTGTGATTTTCTATTATTTTTGTAATTTTGAAATTTTTGATGTTTTTGATATTTATTTGAATGTTTTTGTTTTTTGTTGTGCTTATGTGTAAAATTACCTTATATGAATAATTTTGAGAGGCTCTGGCTCCTCAACATATTCTAATGATGTTAGGTGATATATCCCAGGTCAAATATTCTTAGAGATTATATAAGGACCTATCCAATTGGTCGTAAATTTGTCTCGCAAATGCAGTGGCAGATTTAAGTTTTGTTGGTTCTCTTTAAGCACTAGATCTCGAAACTTAAAGTATCTCAGATGGAATTTATTATTATAAGCTCATGTTATATGATCCTAGTAAATGCAAAGATGCTCAAGATCATTAATGCGACGTTCATCTAGAAGGATCAACTGATCCAGGTGATCTTGTCATGCAGTATCATCATTGATGATCTCTTTCAAGATGATGCGCAATATTGAAATTTCCAAATCTAAGGGTATAATGACCTCAGTGCCATATACAAGAAAAAACAGCTTTGCCCCAGTGGGCATCTACATGCTAGTCCTATAAGACCATAATGCAAGGGGTAATTGCATATGCCAATCCTTATGATTTTCTTTCACTATCTTATTTAATATGGCTACTATTATCTTGTTCGAGGCTTCTTCTTGCCCATTTGCCTATGGATAATATGGTGTCATAAAATATGTTGTATTTTGATGTCAAATCCTACACATTTTTGTTCTTGAATGATGTACCATTATCTGAGATTATCTTGAAGTGGATCCCAAAGTGACAAATGATGTTGTGAAGTATGAACTCTATAATTTGTGTTCCAATAATCGAGGTTAATAGGACCACATCCACCCATTTGGTGAAGTACTCAGTGGCCATTAATATAAACATGTGTCAATAGGATAATGGGGAGAGATATTTTTGATTAAATGAAAACCCCACTAATAAAATGGCCAAGCTGCCTGAATGGGTTGTAAGGCATGTGATGGCAAGTGCATAAAATTTGCATGATGTTGATATTTAACATATTTTTTGACATACTCATAGCAATCCTTCTCCATGATGGGCCAGTAATAACCCATTCAAAGGATTTGCTTGACAATGGCCATGTTGTTGAAGTGACAACTATATGTACCATTGTGAGCTTGTAGAATCATCCAAGCTAATTCTTGGGAATCTATGTAATAAAGGAGGACTCCATTATAGCTTCAATGATACAATATGTGAAGAACATATGCTTATACTAAAAGGGGAGGGTGAGTAGTATAAGATAAAACTTTCTATTTTTTAATCCATATGATAACATCAGCAATATTAAAGCAGTAAACATTACACAAAGCATCACATACATGAGATACATGATTTAATGTGGTTCACCCAATGTGGGCTACTCCACAAAGAAAATATTCCTTATAAAATTTTCTTAATAAATTATCTTGGGAATCATTTCCCTATTACAATGTTTATGGACCTATGTCTAAAGGAGACACCAATTCCCTAATCAAGAGACACTAATATCCTTAGCTAATTTATGGATCTCTATCCATAGGAGAACTACTTTCTTCTCTAATATGGTTGGTGATCCTCTAGATGACTACTACCTCCACTACACTGGCTTTTGGATCTCTCTCCATAGAAGAATCTATCATCACTCATAAGATATCTATCCTTACTACTCTATCTAAGATATCTCTATCCACTGGAGACTATTTTCCTCTTCCTTGTCACCTCCAAAGTTTGATCTCAGCTCTATCTCAAATATGCACTAAACATAGTCCTTCGGTCTAGCATAAATTTGGTCAATATTTGTATCTGGTCTAGCACAAACCTATTCTCAAATCTACACCAAACTCTATCCTTAAATCAATCCTTGAGCCTGAACATAAACCTTGACTCAATCACAAATCAACTCTGCTAGATCTACCCTAAATATTAACTCAAGGTTTGAACAAATCAATCAATCAACTCTACTCACAAGTCTTCTCAAAGACTTACCTCAAATCTGCATTATAAGCTTCCACAAAAGCTCACACTAATATTTCCATGAGTCTTCACCAAGACTTACCTCAAATTTGATCAACAAGTTCTCACTAGAAGTTGTACCAAATCTATATTGTAAGATTCCACAAAATCTTACACTAATTTGTCCACAAGTATTCACCAAGACTTACATCAAATATGCTTAATAAGTTCTCACTAGAACTTGTTCAATCTGCTCAATAAGTCTTCACCAAGACTTACCTCAAATCTTCTCAACAAGTCCTCACTAGAACTTGTCTCAACTCAACAAAACATTCAATGAAAACTTAGTCAAAATGCTTATCAAACAAACTTCACATAACAATGATACTCATAATTTTTCATAAACCTTAATCATGCATATGAAGACTTACCCAATATTTCCAACAATGCTTATCAAACAAGGTTTTTATCATCAACTTTCACTTATAAAAACCTTTAACAATAAAACTCAACAATGCTTACCAAAAAATCCTTTTCACTCCAATTTAGCATAACAACATCCAACAATCACTCACGAGGAAGATATTCCCATACCTTATATTTTTATGGAAATATGTGTTCAAGACCTGTATTTACCCACAATCAAATTTTCTTTTCCAGCACTAGGATTAGGTTACCACAACCTATCTCAAGATCTTCACCAAATAATTTTCTCACAAATTATTTTTCATTTACAAAACATCAAATCCTTTTGTACACCTTATAATCTCCAAACTTACAATATTTAACTCAATAATTTCACCATAACAAAAAACTTAACAATTTCCCTTGCACACCTTATAATCTCCAAACTCACAATATCTAACTCAATAATTTTATTAAAACAACATGCATAGCAATCTCCCTTATACACCTTATAATCTCCAAAATCACAATATCTAACTCAACAATTTTATTAAAACAACATGCATATCAATCTCCTTTATACACCTTATAATATCCACACCCTATAAATTTTAATCACCAAAAATAAAAATAAAATATTTTTATTTTTCCTTTACCTTATAACTCCCCCAAGCACTTAGCACTCACGACAATATTTAAACAATTTTAATTTTCCACACTTTGGAGAATGAAATCGAATAACATACCTTTAGATTGTTCTGCCCACTAAAAACCATCTTGGATGAATTCGACGACATGACCTTGGACTCCCAACACCCTAGCTCAAAGCTAGGCCACCAAGTGGGTTGTGTGCCCACATGACACACACGGTGCATGTTGTCCCAAAAATATGCCTCACAAAAATCATCAAGAATGTCAAACAAAAACTTCCTTCCTCATGCAAAATGTTGATCGTGTGGATCAAATCATGATCTCCTCTATGTAAGTCTTAGCAGTCTCCCAAATACCATCTGCACTACCATTATTGGTGGAATTTAAAATCACCTCGTGACATTTATTGCCTCATTTCCCTCCAAGCTCTTTGAAAATACAAATTGTCTTCTTCATAGATGCAGCGCTCGATATTCTCTTTTTATATCTTGCATTCGAAGTGTGTTGTTAAATTTGGGAAATAGAATTCATTTCCTATATAAATGTATATTATATTTTGACTTCTCACATTGGCCCATTTCAAATTTAAAAATTTAAATTTAGTTTTGAAATATTAAATTTAAAAACCTTTTCCTCCATCATTAATTTAAATTTTAATTTTAATCAAAGATTAATATATTTTAATTTTAATTAAACCTTTTGAAAACTACTCATGGGTTTTTTCAATTTTTTTGTTCACCTTGTTATTTGGCCCGAAATATTATAATAATAGAATATTATTATTTAATTTAAACTTGCTTCTCCTTCCTCGGGCCTTCATCCTTTGGGTTCTTTTTAGGCATACAATATTAAAAATAAATATTATATCCTATTCCTTTCCAATACCTTCTTGCTTTTGGAAAAACCACTTGATGTCCTTAATGACGATGAAATTAAACCAATATTCTTTTGACATCAATGACAAAAAAACTACTCAATTTTCCAACAATATCCCCCTTTGTCATTTATGGCAACCCCTTTATTTTTGTCATTCCTTTTTATTTTTCAAAAGCTACTTTCCTTGAGAAACTGATCCCCTTGACTGAATTCTTTCCCCTAACTCAAATATCTCCCCCTTTGTCATAAATGGCAAATGGACACCTTTGGGGCTCAGGGTTAAGAATGAGTCTCTTAGCTTAGCCCCTACCCCACATCCTCTTGAGGTGGTTATATTTGGGTGGTAGTAGAACTACTCCCAATTTTTCTCGAAGATACTCAAAAGTCCCTTTCAAAAGTGGCTTAGTGAAAATATCTATAATCTGCTCCTTTGTAGTAACATATTCCAACTTGATCTGCTTATTTATCACTTGTTCTCTCAAAAAGTGATACTTAATCAAAATGTGTTTTTTCCTAGAGTGCATCACTGGATTCTTTGAAATATTTATAGCACTTGTATTATCACATAGTATAGGAATAGGATTATCATGTTTTATCTTGAAATCCTCTGGAGTTTGCTTCATCCATAATACCTATGTACAATTGACAACTGCTGCAATATACTCTGCCTCTACTATAGATAAGGATATTGATTCCTGTTTCTTACTTAACCATGAGACCAAACAGTCTCCAAGAAATAATGCTCCTCCACTTGTACTTTTTCTATCATCAATGTTGCTAGCTTAATATGCATCTGTATAAGTTGTGAGAGTGAAACTGTCACTTTTGGGATACCATAGCCCAAAGTCCATAGCCCCTTTTATATACCTGATAACCCTTTTTACTGTTGCTACATGTGTTTCCTTGGGTGATGCCTAAAACCTTGCCACTAGTCGCACTGCCTACATGATATCTGATCTTGTAGTTGTGACGTATAGTAAGTTGTCATCCATTGATCTCTATAATTTATTATTTTCCTCTGAATATTCATCATATTTACTTAACATACATCCTATAACCATGGGAGTACTTACTGGATTGCAATCATCTAACTTAAATTTCTTTAGCATATATTTTTTATACTTGGTTTGCGAAAAAAATACTCTTTTCTCTGGTTGTGAAATCTAAAGTCCAAGAAATAAGGACAACTCACCAAGAATAGACATCTCAAATTAAAATCGTATGATTTTTGCAAATTTCTAACGCATCTTATCATTGTTTCCAACAAAAAATATGTCATCCACGTAAACAACCACAATTAGTATATCATTCCCTTCATTTTTTATGTATAAGTTACTATTCGCTATTCCTTTCTTGAACCCCTATTCCTGAAGGTACTTATCCAATATTGAGTACCATGCTCTAGGAGCTTGTTTTAGACCATATAATACCTTATTCAATCTGTATACATAGTTTGGTTTATTTTTTAATATGAATCTCTCTGGATGCTCAATATAACTTCTTCTTCTTGAACACCATTGATAAATGCTAACTTAACATCCATCTGATATACTTTGAAGTTTTTAAAACTTGAGAAGGCTAAAAGCATTCTTATAGCTTCAATTCGTGCAACTGGAGGAAATGTCTCATCGAAATCAATTCCCTCAACATGTGCATAACCCTTGCACACTAACCTTACTTTATTTTTGACCACCTGACCATCTTCATATAGATTGTTTCTAAATACCCACTTAGTGCCAATCACATTTTTACCTTTTGGTCATGGAAAAATTTCCCAAGTCTTACTTTTCTCTATCTGAGATAAATTTATGGCCAATTGGTTAGGTCCTTTTATCAAAACAGAGAAAATAGGGTCAATAACTTATCACCTAAATTTTCTAGAATGTGTTGAGGAGCCCGAACCTCTCAATATTATTCATATGCAAGCGTTTTATACTTAAATCATAAAATAATCAAAAATCACAAAAACAACAAAAATTATCCAAAAAATCTAAATAAATCAAAAAACATAAAAACACAAGAAAAAATAGTATAAAACATCAAAATATAAAAATATTTTGTATTACATCATCATGCATTTTATTGCATTCAATGAATAGTTGCATTAGGCATAGTAATCCATTGCACTTGCATTAGGATAAGTTGTGTTTACATTCTTACGAATGACACCATGTTTGTATGTCAATCATGAATCCACATATCATTATCATTCATATTTTCCTTGTAACTATATTTTTCAACACAACTTATGAGTTGTTATAGGGTGTATACTAGGGTTTTCGATTATTCAGCCATCCCTAGTTATCTTTTCAGATTTTATAAAAAGCTATCTTTGCTTTTAGAAGGTAAGGTTTAGTTTTAATAGTACCTTGCATATCTCATAATCCTAATAATTTTACACATTAACAATCCAAATTTGAACAAGGAAGGATGATAACTAAAAAGTGGTCCTTGTCACCTTAAGAAAAATGTTTTTCTTGCTCATTTTATTATGTGCATGGTCTAGAATGCTAAAAATTAACAAAAGGACAAGCTCACCCCTACCCAAAAAAACCCCTTGCTCTTTCACAAAACAAGCAAATTCTCAAAGCAATACAAAAAAAACAGTGATTATCATCACTAAGAAAATCCCTTACTCTAAAAAAAGTAGTGGTTTTCACCATTACACATGAGAAAATATACCAAACAATCAAAATAAAATAAGGGGTAACAAGCTTGAAATCCTTAGAAATTTTAGTATTCAAAATCCATGGGGTAATCTCCATTACAACAATGGGTTGAATGAAACTTGCCTGGCAATGGAGTATCCTTACACGTGGTGATATATCTATGACATTAGTGATATTTTATATAGATTAATGTTAGATTATCGATGAGCTAGCCTTTGGATGGCTTGTATTGCCTTGTAGTCTAATCTAACTACATCTAAACTCAGGATCAATATGATCATACGATGATCCTCATTAAAACAATGGGTTGCATAAAACTTGCCTAGCAATGAGGTAGTATTAATGCTTCATCTAATATATTCACTTTGAACACACAGGGATAATGAATATCTAGGTCTTCTTAACAGGCTTGTATCTTTCACGAGTCTTTTGTAGCTATTATACAACTTTTGATCAATTAACAAGGGTGTTTGAGTCACAAAAAATCTCAAAAAAAAATCCTCTCATAGCAACAAATCATCTCATCACCAATAATAGTTTTCCTTATGAAATTTTGTTTATTAAGGGATCCTCATAAAATAGAACAAATACTGGATGAATATCAACAATGATATTTATATGATCACTGACTATTTTATGCACACCTTTTAGTTTGCAAAATCTTATAGAGAAAGCTCCTACATTTCACATATTTCATCTTCCATATGCATGTATAAATGTGTAGCTCTTATGATAAGGGTTAACATTCTAATTCATGATTTTTACACATATTTTGGTGTCTGTCATTAATTTTTTAAACATAAATTAGATCCATTTATTACGTTTTAAATGATTAAAATATACATGTACATTTGCATTAGATCATCCACATAAAATTAATGCATTACATACAAATTAAAATTAAATACGACATCCATAGACACACATAATTGTACATCTATACATCTAGATCACAAAATCTAATCATGCATTCATAATATAATCATTGCATGTCATTAGTAAATCGCATGTATAAAATAACACATCATCATATAAGTATTACATCCATCAATGCATACATGACATAAAATAAAAGCATAACATAAACACATGACGAGTCATAAAAGGATATCATATATATATATGTGTGTGTGTGTGAAATACCAAGTACATAATGGTACAAAAATTACCCACAGGCTACAACTGTGTAAGTCCTCATACTTTACACTCAAAAATGCTAAGTACATATGAGAAATATCAAGATAGACCTCCATCCCTAGAGTCACCTCCACTCTTGATCTCATCCTTGTGAGGTTGTATAGAACCACTAGTAGTGGATCTCTCTTGATAGCTTATCGACCTATGACTAGGATGCACTAATGACTACCCAGACTCACTGTGTCTACTTCATTGAGATCCCCCTACCATCAATCTCTTAGGAAGACTACCACCATGTATCCTAACTTGAATCTCCATATCCACTATGCAGGCTACATCAAACCCACATTGGGCCATAATATCCTCTAGAAGGGTCCATAGTCTCTTGATCTCTCCATCTCCACCTGATGTTGTTGGCCCCTAAATATCTATATTAGAGGGTGTAGCCTGATCTACAGTTTCGATCACCAACTGAACATGTATAGCATCATGATCCACTATCCTAGCATCCCTCTATATGATATTTATGACCAACTGTATCTATAGAGTATCCATTTATATCATAACCCTATCAACCTCTATCTAGTTTGTGGACAACTATACCTTGAGGAGATCTCTCTCCTCATAGTATCCCCTACATAGTTATCCACTAATAAAATGACTCTGGATAATAGCGATATTCATATCCTTCTTTTCTAATCACCCTTGTACAATATGCAACTATGCTTGCACTTGATCTAGGTAATTTGTGGAGTCATCCTCATCACCCTTAAATTTAGTTGGTGGATCCTCTACCTGTTCTACAATCTGAACCTAATCTTATTCTATCCTGTGATGCACTCATCACTCATCATCATCTTCGCACTACTTGATCCCACTACAGTCCATCCAATGACCCAATGTAGTGTGCCAATATACCTACCTCTAGTTGGTTGTGGCCAATATTCCAATCACATCACCATTGAGTTGCATATCCAATATCTATGTCCCCTAGCTCAGCTTGGGGTACTAGCAGTCCTACTAGTCGATACGCCCTTATATGCTTCCATCCCCATACTTGGAGGAGCATACTGCAACCTAATCTAATGCACCTTCGATGGTGTATCTCATATCACTCATCATATAAGTGTGCTAATAGCATACTCTACCATGCCATGATGATCGAATCCTCTAATTCATGCTCAAGTAGGTCCTCAACCATGTCGAGGAGGTTCTAAGGGAACCTCACTTTTGAATATTTTGATAGTAGGATGTTCAAATAATGACCATTGGTTCTCAAAAATTTTTGTCATACCCCATGACGTCCCCCATATCACCAAAGGAAAGCCAATCCTGCCCAGGAGGGCCTTGTAGTGGTACCTAAAAGGGGACATACCCAATGCTAAAAAATTAAAACTATCCTTAAGCTACCATAAGCTAGACATTCCTAACCTAAGGTGGGGTTTGTTTACTATGGTTTAGTGTGGTTAAATTTACTCATTATATAATGAGGTTTATTTATAATTGGTAAAATTACAAAAGAGGGATTGATATTTTTACCTTAGTATCTCTGAATCCTCCACTCGTAGAGGCCTTTGGTTGGTCTATCATGGTCGTGTGTCAAAATTTTGGTAGTGTTCCTTGTCAGATTATCTCTCCTTCACCTCACTCCTTTTTCTCTCACTACTAGTTGTCACAATGACATTAAAAATTGAAAATTTTACTTTTATATTTTCCAAATTATATTAAAAATAGTTAAGAGGAAGGTTTGGAAGGAGGTTGAGTTCGTATCTAACTTATTTAAAGATACCTCAGGGGGTATCTTGTGCATGTGGGACCCTAAAACCATTGATGGGTTGAATGTGTTCATATATGACTGAGTGATTAGCATCCTATTTTGTTCCAAAGAGTCGAGATTTAAATGGATAACCTTGAATATTTATATCCCAAATTTGGGATCCTCTAGAATGATGCTTTGGGATTTCCTTAGTTCTATGAGAGAACATTTTAAAGGAGAGGTCTTGATTTTGGTAGGTGATTTCAATACAACCTTATATTCATAGAATAAAAAATGAGGAACCCCGATGCTCAGTAGTATGAATGAATTTACCTATTTTATTTAATCCTAGGAGCTGATGGATTTGGACCTAAAAGGGTTGATATTTACATGGAGTAATAGGTGAATTGGGAGTCAAAACATTCAGGTTAGGCTAGATAGAATACTGGTGTCTAAAGAAGGTATCCCATTTTTTGGTGATGCATCCTTATGCCCTCTCCCTAAGCTAGCCTTAGATCACAATTCAATTTTTCTTGAGAAGTGTCACATCCCTGCTATTTGTGTCTTCTTTACTTGGAAGAATGTGATTATATGCTTAGTTTTTATGATGCATGCATATAAGGATCGTGCAAGGAAACTATGAATAGATTATGCAGGCACAGGGATCATGTAGGAAGCAAAGAAGAAAACCCACCCCCTGACTAGGAAAGTGGTTGGAAATGTTAAGTAAGGTGGGATATGATATCATGCAACCAGCACCTTGGTCCATGGGTACATGGAATCCCATCGTAGATTTTGCATAAACGTTGTGTTCTACCTATCATTTCATTTAGAATAAATACATGTTTGCATGAAAGCTATTTTGCTTGATATTGTATTGTTTATCGCATGTTACTTGTCATTAATTTAAATATCAAATTAAATATATATATATATATATATAATATTATCATAAAAAGTAAAATAAAAGAAAAGAGAAATTAAAAATAAATAAAAATAAATATTTATAATATATAAATATATTTTCAATGGAGAAGTTATCTTTGACTTATAAAAGAGACTCATTCTCTTTAAGACTTAATAAAACCTTGTATTTTCAAATTTAAAACAAACAAAACCACTAAACCAATTACGTGTGGCTTTATGAGAGTGGCTTACAGTATAGAAGGAATTTTGAGAAGATAATGTAAATTTAGCTTAATTAAGGTAATTTAAAAATATAAATATATAAACAATACCTAGCAGGGTTGGTAAAGCTCAGATATATATATAAAAAAACAATATATATTTAACCACCTAACACCCACTCGATGGAGTGAGACTTTGCTAGCTGGACATATTTATGGGGGGCATGCTTGGTAAGTTAGTCTTAACGTGTCAATTCACTAGCTCATAGAATTTCTATTTAATTGATAAGACGGAAGGAATGGGGGGGGGTGATGGAATGTCTTCAGGCTTGGGCGTGATAGTGAGTGGAGATAAATACCACCCACCAACCGACTGTGATGCCCAAGGAAAAATAAGAGCGTGTTGAAAGGAAGACGCTATCCTTCATCAACCATCCATGACATTATAAATAGGTCAGACTATAAGTAAATTTTTCTTGTTTTTTGCTATGTAAAACAATTGAATAGTAACCCAGGTGTTGTAGGTGAGTTGGAGAGGAGAGGGAAATCCTCCAAGGGAGGTCCCAGGTTCAAATCTCCACCCTACCAAAAAGCATTGGGTATCCAAAATCCAATTGATAATGTTGGTGCGAGCAGGGTCAGGTGCAACTCCCGGGTGACTTTGATGGTGTAGAACCCCATTTTCATGGTCTCTTAGACCAAGGCAGCCTCGCAAGAGGTTTTTTGCTATATAAAAAAAAAATGAAGAGTATCTTGGTTTCTACTGTGTAAAACAATTGGAGAGTACCTTGTTTTCTGCTGTGTAAAATAATTGGAGAACACCTTGTTTCTGTTGTGTAAAAACTAAAAACAACTTGTATTGTTGTGTAAAACAATTGGCAAACAACTTGTCTCTACTGTGTAAAATAATTGGAGAACATCTTATCTCTACTGTGTAAAGACAATTTGGGAATGTCTTGCCCCTGCTGTAAAAAAACATTGGAAAACATTTATTAATGGTATTTTAATTATGAATTAAGAAACCTTATTAATTTATGTCTTATAAAAGTAATACATTTCCTTTGGGAAATTGGAAAGGTTTCAATTTAAATTTTTATTTTCTACTCAAATGCGTTACAAAACAATGAAACCCAAAATTAATTTAACCTTATTTATGTGTTATGTGTTTGTTTTTATATTGGGAAGCTAAGTTTTGGTTTAGAATATTATTTCTGCTATGAAGGGGAATTAAGGTTTATTTATTTTATCTTTCTTTTCCTGTATAAAATCTTTGCTATGGTTTGGGCAAAGAATACTTAGTGTAATGAGCAAATGCTATGGAAAAGAGGATTTAGGGTTTTTATCTTCCTTTCCCTGTATAAAAACTTTGTTATGGCCTGGATAAAGAAAATGTAGTGTAATGTGTGAATGCTATGAAAATGAGATTAATGTCTCCATTCAGTTCATTCTGCATGTTCTTCCATGTGTGATTTCTATGCATAGTTGCCTGACATATAGTGCATAAAAGGATCAAGTTGATCCATTCATAGTTTTCCATTCTGTTGGCCGATGTTTGTGAGGTTGGGTAAACCAATTGGCATCAGAATTTCTTGGTTGAAGCTGTGTGAAAGGTCTTTCTGAGACCAACGTTGTTTTAAAAATATATGAACAAATGAATGACTCATTGTGTGGCTCTGGAAAAATGGTTTTCAATATGAATAACATCGATTTATTTATGGAATATCTAAAACCTTACTTTGAATATCTTAGACCATTCGCGCAATCTTCTGCTTATAAAAATAATATATATTGTTGTATAAAATCTTTTGGGTGCTATCTATATGAGGATTATTTATAAATAAGTAAGTGGCTCTTTATTCTATGTACAATTATCTTGAATTTTTATCTCTTGTAATTCAAAAATGGGTGAAGCAAACAATATCCATGTATTATGAAAGTGTTTTTTATTTTAATGGAAATTTTTATGATTTTTATTAATAAGAGTTGTAGTGGCCACTGTATTAAATTATTTAGTGAGAAATAAACTTTAGATACTATGTAAAATCACCAGAAATTAGAAGAGAAAATCAGGTAACAAATTAGGTGAAAACCATTTAATAGGTGTTATATGTTTAATGTTTTACAATATATGAAAGTTTATTTTATGGCTTTGGATATAGGAAAACATTTTGATTACCCTTCTTAACATATAGTCGAAACAAAGCTAATGAAATAAAAACAACATATATTGAAGTAAAGGAATTGATCCATGTTTTATTTTATTTTATTTCATTAGTATTCAATAAGGCAAGTGTGTTTATCAGTTTATTTCGAGATCCATTTTAATAATAGATGGATTGTTCTTTTATAAATTTTTTGATCTCAAATTTATGAAATGAGATTATGAAGTAGGTTCATTTTATGTACGAATGGAAATTGGGTTTCAAGGCCAAGATTATTTACTTTTTAATTATATTTTAGTTTTATAAATATTCTTATGCAATATTGTGAATTTTGTAGGATAGTCGTAAATGATATTTAAGAATGTTATTTCTTATATTTAAGATTAACTTATGCTTGGTTAGAAAGGAATTTATAACTTAATTGGTTAAAATGAAAATCTTTGTACTATTAGATTAATATCTAAACACAAAGGCCAATGGATAATGATTTTTTTACCTCAGTCTTGTAGATCTGATAAATTTTAATAATTTCTAATGAAAATTCAAACACTTTAAAACTAAGAAGAACAAGAAAAACTTTGCACTTAAGATATGGGTCATGTCGAGAGAGGACACAACCTACCCAACTGGTGGCGACTTACATGAGAATGTTATGTCCGTTCTCCAGCATTTAAGGACAGTGGTCCCTGCTATTGAGAGTAAAGAGCGGTGGTATGGGACATCACTCTAGGAAGAAAATTAGTTAGTAAGTGAGGGTGTTCATTAATCCACTCGGTTGAGGAGTAGCCAACATGAGGTATGGTTAGAGAGCTAAACATGTTGTTAGAATATCCAATGGTAGATGGTATGAGCATCATTATTATCAACCATAGATGGATCATGGGCACCTAGTCCACATGCCATGCGATGGTAAACTCTAGTTAAACCTTAGAAGAGGGTCAATGGCTAGCACTAGCATAATAACGCTAGTTCCAGAATAAATAGGTTAGAGGGACTATCTAAATAAGGATTGAGAATCCTTGTATTATGGACAAGGGATTACAATATTTTTCTTTTCAGGTGATATGGGCCCTGAAAAGGACAACTCCATGTCAAGATATAAGTAAGCTCGAGAAAGGAGTTAAGATCCTATAAGGTGATCTTTGCAGGAAGTTGGCTGGTCTCAAGCACTTTAGACACTAGCTGCAATGGTAAATAGTCTTGAAGTGTGGAATAACTATACCAAAACTAACATTAAGTTGGGAATAGAAGCAAATTAAAATAGCGAAACTGATACACTAAGAAAAAATTTTGAAAGGTAAAATTTTACGTTGTGATAGTTTGTATCAGAGCCTAGGTTTATGAAACCCTAGCTAACATAGTTGTGCTAACAAAATATTTTGATACCAGTTATTGCAGGTACCTCATGGAGGGTTGGTATAAATCTATAAGAGGGGATTGCAGAGGTTCCAAGGAAGGAACCAAGAAAACTCATGAAGGAGTCTAAAAGGGTGCAAGTTGCTGAAACACCATGGAGGGTGGTAAGAAAGTAAAAAGAACCTGTAGCTGTAAGAGCTATCTAGAATTATGATAACATGGATCGTATGATTCAGCTCATGCAAGATCAATTGACTCAACAACGTGAGCAAATGGAGATCCAGAGAGCTCAATTGAGTGAGCATATGGATTAGAAACGGGTAAAAATGACCCAATAACAAGAACTGATCACCCAATAGCAAAAGGTTATTGAAAATCTAACTCAGAAAAAGACGATTAGTAATATAAGTTAATTTCTAGAAGGATCCTCAAGGAGGAAAGTGGGTGAAGAATTGAAAAAAGAGATAAAGAAATTGGATATCTCTAAATTTTATGGAAGTGGTAATGTTTAAACCACTATTAATTGGTTGAGTGAAGTCGAGGGATATTTTTCCATTCAACCCCTTTGTTCAGATTCAAAAACCACAAGGGTAGTTGCTCATTTAGAAGGTTCTGCCAAGGACTAGTGGACCACATACAAGAAAACTACTCAGAAAGAGGCAACAAATATACCTTGGGAGGAATTTGAAAAAGAATTCAAAATTCGTTTTCTCATAGAGCAATTCTATATTGAGAAACATGGGGAATTTATCAATTTATGATAAGGCAACATGACGGTAATTGAGTATTACCATAAGTTTGTGCAATTACTTAATTATGCCCAGATTTTGACGGTCAAGAGAAGTTAAAAGCACATAAAATTGTTATCGGATTACATCTGAAGTATAGTCAACCTGTAGGAAGAAAATTTCCCCAAACACTATCAGTTGCCTATGATGTCACCCAATATGAGGAATCAATAACCCTAACCTTATAGGGCAAACTACTCCATTTTTAATTAAGGAAAAAATAGACAAAAGATATGTAAACATTTTAATTGATAGTGGAGCTACATATAGTTTTATTTCAAATAGTATTTTTTGGGATATACCTGTTAAACCTAGGTTTTTGGCAAATGGGTGGCAAGTGGAGTATGGTTCAAGATAAACTTACTTAGTCAATCAATGTTCATTTGACCCACAAATAGAAATACCTTAGTAAAAAAAAATTCAACTGGCATTTGTATGTGGTACTCTTGCATGCTTTTGACATAATTCTAGAAGTAGATTGGCTTAAGGTTCATAAAGCACTATTAAACTTTGAAGAAAGATGGATGGATTTTATCGATAATACAAGCCAGTGAATTTGTATCCACTGTAATAGAACATATCTTAATCCCCATTTAATGACCGCAATGCAAGTCAAAAGAGCTATGAGGAAAGAATGTAAATTGTATGTGGTTAAAATGAACAAAAATGAGGAAACAAACTCAAGCTTCGCATTATTTCAACAATACCTAGTGCTAGGTGAAAATAGGGATGTTTTTCCTGAATATTTACCAGGATTGCCACCAAAGAGAGAGTTTGACTTTTCAATAGAACTTGTTCCAGGAGCAACTCTAGTAGTTCAAACTCCATATTATATGACACCACTTGAGTTACAGGAACTTAAAACTCAACTGTAATATTTGTTGGAGAAAGGACACATTAAAACCAATGTGTCACCATGGGGAGCACCGGTTTTATTTGTTAAGAATAAATATGGTTCCTTGAGATTATGCATTGCTTATAGGATGCTCAATAAAATGATTGTCAAGAATAAGTATCCTTTGCCCAAAACTGATGACATATTTGATCAGCATAGGGGAGCCACAATCTTTTTTAAAATTTACCTTAGGTCGGTATACCACCAATTAAGAATATGGGATGAAGAAACTTATAAAACTACATTTTGAACTTGATATGGATATTATTAGTTCACAATACTACCATTTGGTTTAACTAATGCATCGGCTACATTCATGAATTTAATGAACAGTGTGTTCCGCAAATAATTGGATCGATTTGTGCTTATATTTTTAGATGATATATTGATTTACTCCAAAAATAGAGAAGAACATGATGAACACATGAAAATTGTGTTAGATGATTTTAGGAAAAATCAACTAAATGGTAATTTTTCCAAATGTGAATTCTATACACCTTAAGTGCAGTACTTGGGACACATTGTATCCACTGAAGGAATAGTTGTAGATCCCAAGAATATTGAGGCCATAATAGACTGGCCAACCCCAACTAATATGTCAAAGATAAGAAGTTTTATGGGATTGGTTGGTTATTATCGATGATTTGTGAAGGGATTTTCAAAAGTTACTTTTCCACAACTAACTAGCAAAGGAAGGGAAAAACATTTAGATGGATAGCTCAGTGTGAAGAAGCTTTCAAAAATCTTAAGGAGAAATTGATAACTGCACCTATACTAAAAATACTTGATCTAAATAAACCCTTTACAATTTGTATTTATGCCTCATTAGAGGGACTAGGTGGAGTATTGATGCAAAATGAAGTCGTAGTAGCATACGAGTCCCAAAAGCTCAAGAAACATGAGATTAACTACGCTACACATGATCTAGAATTGGCAACAGTAGTCCATACCCTTAAAATGTGGAGGCATTAATTGCTAGGAAGCTCTTTTGAACTTAAGCTTGATCACCAAATTTTGAGATATATTTTTACACAACCATTGTTAAACACCCGAAAATGACGATTGATGGAGTTTTTGGCTGAATATGAATTTGGTATTGAGTATAAAAAGGGAAAATAAAATAAGCTGGCAAATGCTCTTAGTAGGATAAAATATATAGCAGCTTATACAAGATGTCAATATGGGTTGAAAGAACAGATCATGGAAATACATAAGGATGATGGGTTTTACAAGTTATGTCATAACAAGGTTGAGCAAGAACCAAATTGACATGGAGATTATAGTGTCAAGCAAAATTTGGTATATTTTTGGGATAGACTAGTTATGCCCAACAATGAAGGGCTTAAAAGAACTATTCTACAAGAAGATCATTATGCTCCATACTCTGCTCATCCAGGGGTGATTAATATGAGGGAAAACTTAAATAAATATTATTTTTGGCCTCGAATGAAAAAATATGTAGTACAATTTGTTACAAGATGCCTTGAGTGTCAGAAGGTCAAAGTGGAGCACCAACATCCTGGTGGAAAATTACATCTATTCGAAGTACCCAAACAAAAGTGGTAAGTAATATCCATGTACTTCATTGTGGGTATTCAAAAAACCTGATTTCATCATGATGCAATATTTTTAGTGGTGAAAAATTTAACCAAAAGTGGCACATTTCATACTAGGAAGTGTGTGTGATGATGCTTCTACAATAGCATAGATATTTGCATGAGAAATTATGATATTACATGGATTTCATAAAATAATCATTTTAGATAGGGACTCACGATTTACTTCAAATTTTTGATAATCTTTGCACCGAGCTTGGGGAACAAAGCTCAATATTAGCATTGATTATCATCCAGAGACAGATGGACAGACCGAGAGGGTTAATCAAGTGCTTGGAGATATTATACGCATGTATTGTTTGGACCACCAAATAAAATGGGAAGATTATATCTTCTTGGTGGAATTTTCTTATAATAACAACTATCATACCACGTTGGGCATGGCCCTTTTTGAAGCCCTATATGGGCAAAGGTGTAAGACACCATTATCGTGGGACAATTTGGATGATCAAGAGGTGATTGGTCCTAAAGATATGAAGTGAATGGAAAACCAACTAAAGAAATTTGTTACGACTGTGTGAAGTCGTTGATCATCAAAAGTTATGCTGACCTTAAAAGAACACCCCATGAATTTTTCATTGGAGATAAGGTTTTCGTTAGATTCAAGCCAAAAAAAAGCTCTATTAAGTCCACCAAACTAAGTTCGAGGTTTGTCGGTCCTTTTGACATAATTACCAAAATCATTCATGTTGCCTACAAACTTGCACTGCCACCAAACTTGTCAAAAATCCACAATGTTTTTCATGTATCCCTTATACGTAAATATGTATCTGACCCATCCCATATTTTTGGATGTAACTCATTTGCATATGTTAGACCCGCAACTCATTGAAGTTCATCCAGTAAAAATTTTGGGTTATAGAACCAAACAACTAAGGAAGAAGACTATAGAGTAATGTAGGGTTCAGTGGGATCAGTATTCTGAGAGGAATGCCACCTAGGAGGATGTTTCTTGCATAAGAAACCAGTTTCCATAATTGTTTGAAAAGTGATATCAAAAGACAAATTATTATTTTGTGTTTAAAATATAAACTTCTCTTTTATGTAATTTCGTGATGGGACTTGATATGCATATCAGACATGCTTATTACATAAATTTTCTTTTATATATGATGCCATAATAGAAATTGTTATGCATATCAGACATGTTTGCTATGTAATCTTTATTTTAGTTGTTTGATTATAGAAGAAAGTGTTAACTTGCATATAAATATATCTAATTTTCTAGCTAACACAGGGACTATGTTAATTCTAAGAAGGGGATTATGTCACATCCCTATTATTTGTGTCTACTTTATTTGGAAGAATGTAATTATGCACTTAATTTTTGTGATGCAGGCACAAGGATCGTGTAAGAAAACTATGAATTGATTGTGCAGGCACACATATAGTGTAAGAAGAGAAGAAAACCCACCCCCTAACTAGGATAACAGTTGGAAACGTCAAGTAAGGTGGGATATGATTTTGTGCAACCAACATCTTGGTCCATGGGTACATGGAAGCCCACCATAGATTTTGCATAAACATTACATTTTGCCTGTCATTTCATTTAGAATAAATGTTTGTTTGCATAAAACCTAGTTTACCTGATATTTTCTTGTTTGTTGCATGTAGCTTGTCATTAATTTAAATATAAAATAATATATATATATATATATATATATATATATATATATATGTATGTATGTATATAATATTATCATAAAAAGTAAAATAAAAGAAAAGAGAAATTAAAAATAAATATTTATAATATATAAATATATTTTCAATGGAGAAGTTATCTTTGACTTATAAAAGAGACTCATTCTCTTTAAGACTTAATAAAGCCTTGTATTTTCATATTTAAAACAAAAAAAACCACTAAACCAATTACGTGTGGCTTTATGAAAGTGGCTTATACTATAGAAGGAATTTTGGGAAGATAATGTAAGTTTAGCTTAATTAAGGTAATTTAAAATATAAATGTATAAACAATACATAGCAGGGTTGGTAAAGCTCATATATATATATATATATATATATATATATATATATATATAACAATATATATTTAACCACCTAACACCCACTCGGTGGAGTGAGACTTTACTAGCTAGACACATTTATGGGGAGCATGCTTGATGTAGGAGCATCCACTGACATCTGATGCAGGAGCATCTAGTGGCAGCAGAGCCATTTTTGAGAAATTGGCTAAGGAAGATGTCGCATGTCGCGAAATCGTGACACAAAGTGGAAGTAGAGGCTACGACGGACAGAGGGTCATGAAATCGTGACATGTCACGATTTCGTGACATGTCACAAAATCGTGACACAAAGTGGAAGCAGAGGCTACGACGGACGAAGGGTTGTGAAATTGTGACATGTCGTGATTTTGTGACATGTTGCAAAATCGTGACACAAAGTGGAAGCAGAGGCTATGACGGACGGAGGGTCACGAAATCGTGACATGTCACGATTTCGCAACACAAAGTGGAAGCAGAGGCTATGGTGGACGGAGGGTCATGAAATCATGACCAAAGCAAAAGCAAAGGCTACGGTAGTACGGAGGGTCACAAAATCGTGACCGAAATGGAAGAGCGAAAGGGCAACGGAGGAACGTCACGATTTTGTGATGTGTGGTGAAATCACGATCGGAGCAAAAAAGCGGAGGCATCTGAAGGAAGAGGTCGCAATATCGTGACATGTCGTGATATCGCAACCCGAAGGCAAGGAAGGAGGCAGAAAGGAAAGATGTCACAATATCATGACCCAGAGGCGAGGAAGGCAGTGATGAAGTGAAATGTCATGATATCGCAACATGTCACGATATCGTGACCAAAAAGGAGGAGCACAGGGAAGCAAAAATGTCACGATATCGTGACATGTCATGATATCATGATAGGAAGAGAAGAAGATGAGGAAGAGAGAGGAGATGTCGCAAAATCGTGACATGCTGCTTCACGACTCGAAAGGGGCAGACGGTTATAGGGACCGTTACAGAAGGAGTCCATTGAGCGACACGTGGCAGCAAGGTGCAGTAAAAGTAGGCGAAGACAAAGAGTCATGCGAAGAAATGCGATAGTGAACGGGAGTTGGATGCCAGTTATAGAGGACGTTACGGATTGCAGTTATGGAGCTGAATAGTCGTGGCGCAAGGTGCAGACAAAAACAAACAGTCATGGTGGAAAGGAATCGAAGGGCCACCAAATGGAAGACGAAGAGGCACGCCAAAAGTTATAAATGGGCAAGCCGAGCCATGCACAATGGGTTGGAAAATAGTTGCAGGCAGAGGTTGCAGTTGTGAGGCCAGAGGGCCATCTTGGCCCTGCTTGCATGGTTTTTCTTCCAAACGGAAGGTTAATGGTTGCGGCCATTGTTCTGTAATTGTTATTGCAGAACTGTAGAGGGTCGGGGGCCTCTATAAAAACCCAGCAAAGGTCTATAATTGGGATTGCAGATGACAGAGGGTTGGGGGCCTCTATAAAAACCCAACGAAGGTCTGTAATTGTGATTGCAGATGACAGAGGGTCGGGGGCCTCTATAAAAACCCAGCGAATGTAATGAGAGAGCATGGGGGGTTAGAAATTACATAGTGGTTGAAAAACTATGCCTGCGGGCTAGTTCTTTGTAAAAATATTATGAAAATTAATGAATGAAATTTATAGATCTGAGTGTGCAATTTTCAGTCCCCATCAAGTGGTATCAGAGCTAGAAGTTCCTGAGCATGCAAACAGATGTGCCGAACGTGAGGCAGTTTGCACCAGGATCTATGGAAGAATGGTGAGAAGGCAGAGAGAGTGGGTTGATCAGAAAGAGTTGAGTCCCTGTGCGACAAAACAGTGCAGAAGTGAAGGTCACTTCTCCATAAACCCTGGGTGTCTGATGTAGGACCATCCACTAACATCTGATGCAGGAGCATCCAGTGGCAGCATAGTCATTTTTGAGAAATTGGCTAAGGAAGATGTCATGATTTCACGAAATGTCGTGATTTCGTGACCCAGAGGCGAGGAAGGCAGCGATGAAGGGAAATGTTGCGATATCGCGACATGTCACGATATCACAACCAAAAAGGAGAAGGAGCGCAAGGAAGCAAAAATGTCGTGATATCGCGACATGTCGCGATATCGCGACAGAAAGAGAAGAAGATGAGGAAGAGAGAGGAGATGTCACGAAATCGTGACATGCTACTTCACGACTCGAAAGGGGCAGACGGTTACAGGGACTGTTACAGAAGGAGTCCATTGAGTGACACATGGCAGCAAGGTGCAGTAAAAGTAAGCGAAGACGAAGAGTCATGCAGAGAAATGCGATAGTGAACAGGAGTTGGACACCAGTTATAGAGGATGTTACAGATTGTAGTTATGGATCCGAACAGTCGTGGTGCAAGGTGCAGACGAAAACGAACAGTCATGGCAGAAAGGAATCGAAGGGCCACCAAATGGAAGACGAAGAGGCACGCCAAAAGTTATAAATGGGCAAGCCGAGCCATGCACAAGGGGTTGGAAAATAGTTGCAGGTAGAGGTTGCAGTTGCGAGGCCAGAGGGCCATCTTGGCCCTGCTTGCGTGGTTTTTCTTCCAGACGGAAGGTTAATGGCTACGACCATTGTTCTATAATTGTTATTGCAGAACTGTAGAGGGTCGAGGGCCTCTATAAAAACCCAGCGAAGGTCTGTAATTGTGATTGCAGATGACAGAGGGTCGGGGGCCTCTATAAAAACCTAGCGAAGGTCTGTAATTGTGATTGCAGATGATAGAGGGTTGGGGGCCTCTATAAAAACCTAGCGAATGTAATGAGAGGGCATGGGGTGGTTAAAAATTGCATAGTGATTGAAAAACTATGCCTGCGGGCTAGTTCTTTGTAAAAAAATATTACGAAAATTAATAAATGAAATTTATAGATCTGTGTGTGCAATTTTCAGTCCGCATCAATGCTTGGCAAGTTAGTCTTAATGTATCAATTCACTAGCTCATAGACTTTATATTTAATTAGTAAGACTAAAGGAATGGGTGGGTGATGGAATGCCTTCAAGCTTGGGCATGAGAGTGAGTGGAGAGCAATACCACCCACCAACTGGTTGTGACGCCCTGGTAAAAATAAGAGCATGTTGAAAGGAAGGCGCTACCTTTCGTCAACCATCCATGACATTTTAAACATGTTAGGAAATATGTAAATTTGTCTTGTTTTCTGCTGTGTAAAACAATAATAGAGTATCTTGGTTTCTGTTGTGTAAAACAATTGCAGAGTGCCTTATTTTCTATTGTTTAAAATAATTGGAGAACACCTTGTTTCTGCTGTGTAAAACAATTGAAAACAACTGGTTCTATTGTGTAAAAAATTTGGAAAACAACGTGTTTCTATTATGTAAAACAATTGGATAACATCTTGTATCTGCTGTGTAAAGTCAATTTGGGAATATTTTGCCTCTGCTATGAAAAACCATTGGAAAATATTTGTTAATGGTAGTTTAATTATGAATTAAGAAACCTTATTAATTTGTATTATAAAATTAATACATTTCATTTTGAAAATTGGAAAGGTTTCAATTTAAAATTTTTATTCTCTACTCAAATGCATTACAAAACAATGAAACCCAAAATTAATTAAACCCTATTTATGTGTTATGTGTTCATTTGAATATTGGGAAGCTAAGTTCTGGTTTAGAATATTATTTCTGCTATGAAGGGGAATTATGGTTTATTTATTTTATCTTTCTTTTCCTGTATAAAAGCTTTGCTATGGTCTAGGCAAAAAATATTTAGTGTAATGAGTGAATGCTATGGAAAAGAGGATTTAGGATTTTTATCTTCCTTTCCCTGTATAAAAACTTTGCTATGGCTTGGATAAAGAAAACGTAGTGTAGTGTGAATGCTATAAAAATGAGAATAGTGTCTCCATTCAGTTCATTCTGCATGTTCTTCCGTGTTGCTTGATTTCTATGCATGGTTGCCTGACATATAGTGCATAAAAGGACCAAGCTGATCCATTCATAGTTTTCAATTATGCTGGCCGATGTTTGTGAGTGGGTGAACCGATTGACATTAGAATTTCCTGTTTGAAGCTATGTGAAAGGTCTTTCTAAGACCAACACTATTTTAAAAAAATATGAACAAATGAATGACTCATTGTGTGGCTTTGGAAAAATGCTTTCCAATATGAACAACATCGATTTATTTATGGAATATCTAAAACCTTACTTTGAATATCTTAGACTATTCGAGCAATATTCTGCTTATAAAAATATTATATATTGTTGCATAAAATTTGTTGGGTGTTGTGTGTATGAGGATTATTTTGAAATAAGTAAGTGGCTCTTTATTCTATGTACAATTATCATGAATTTCTATCTTCTGTAATTTGAAAATGGGTGAAGCAAACAACATCCATGTATTATGAAAGTGTTCTTTATTTTAATAGAAAGTTTTGTGATTTTTATTAATAAGATATGTAGTGGCCACTGTCTTAAATTATTTAGTGAGAATTACACTTTAGATACTATGTAAAATAACCAAAAATTAGAAGATAAAATCAAGTAACAAATTAGGTGAAAACCATTTAACAGGTGTGTTATATGTTTAATGTTTTATAATGTTTTACAATATATGAAAGTTCGTGTTATGGCTTTGGATATAGGAAAACTTTTTTATTACCCTTCTTAACATATAGCCAGAACAAATCTAATGAAATAAAAACAACATATTTTGAAGTAAAGGAATTAACTCATGTTTTATTTTATTTTATTTCATTAGTATTCAATAAGGCAAGTGTGTTTATCACTACATTTCAAGATCCATTTTAATAATAGATGGGTTGTTATTTTATAAATATTTTAATCTCAAATTTATGAAATGATATTATGAAGTAGGTTCGTTTTATGTACGAATGGAAATTGGGTTTCAAGGCCAAGATTATTTATATTTTAATTATATTTTAGTTTTATAAACATTCCTATGCAATATTGTGAATTTCGTAGGATAGTCATAAATGATATTTAAGAATGTTATTTCTTATATTTAAGATTAACCTATGCTTGGTTAGAAGGGAATTTATAACTTAATTGGTTAAAATAAAAAGCTTTGTACTATTAGATTAATATCTAAATATAAAGGCCTATGGATAATGATTCTTTTACCTCAGCCTTGTAGATCTGATAAATTTTAGTAATTTTTAATGAAAATTCAAACACTTTAAAACTAAGAAGAGCAAGAAAAAATTTGCACTTAAGAAATGGGTCATGTCGAGAGAGGACACAACCCACCCAACTACACTAAGCCACGATGGCGACTTACGTGAGACTGTTATGTTCATTCTCCAAAATTTAAGGATAGTGGTCCCTACTGTTGAGAGTAAAGAGTGGTGGTATGGGACATCACTTCAGGAAGACATCTATTTAGTAAGTGAGGGTGTTCATTAATTCTCTCGGGTTGAGGAGTATTCAATAGGAGGTATGGTTAGAGAGCTAAATATATTGTTGGAAGATCTAGCGATAGATGGTATGGACAACATTATCGTCAACTAGAGATGGATCATGGGCACCTAGTCCACATGCCATACGATGGTGGAATCTAGTCAAACCTTAGAAGAGGGTCAATGGCTAGCACTGGCATAATAATGTTGGTTCTAGAACAAATAAGTTAGAGGGCCTATGTAAATAAGGATTGATAATCCTTGTGTTCTATACAAGGGATTACAACATTTTTCTTTTCAGGTGATATGGGCACTGAAAAGGATAACCCCACACCAGGATCTGAATAAGCTCAAGAAAGGAGTTAAGATCCTATAAGGCGATATTTGCAAGAATTTGGCCAGTCTCGAGCACTTAAGACATCAGCTACAGTGGTAATTAGTCTTGAAGTGTGGAATAACTATGCCAAAACTAACATTATATTGGGAATAGAAGTAATGTAAAATAGCAAAACTGATACACTAAGAAAAACTTTTGAAAGGTGAAATTTTAGGTTAGGACAAGAAGACACAGGATTCGACCTTATTTCCCTAGCCATTTAGATTTGAAGCAATGTGGATTCAACACCCTAGTATAGAATCCAACATTGAGGAATGGAGTCATAGATTTTTAGGTTCTTGAATGGCAAAAATAGCCTCCAAGTTGATATTTATAAAGTTAAAGCTGAAGGATTGGAATAAGTAGTTTTTTAGAAATATTACTGCCATAAATATGAAGATTCACAATCAGTTTCAGGAGGTTGACCAGATAGTCGAAACTCATGGTTAATCTATGGAAATAAAGAGGTAAACAATATCTATTCTCATAGACCTCCATAATTTTCTAGCATGGGAAGAAATTGTATGGAGGTAGAAATCTAGGGCCCTATGGATTAAGGAGGGTGATCAGAACAAAAAAATGTTTCACTCCATTGCACCGAGGCATAGGAGTAATAATAGGGTTAGGGTGATTACAAAAGCAAATGGAGAACTCTCTGAAGACATCAAAAATATTAGATCTAAGGTAGTAAATTTTTTAAGGACCTCATGTGTTCCACGATAAAAAAATCAATAAGATGAAGCTCGCTTACTGAATAACATACCACCTATGTTCTTTGTAGATATGGATAATGTTTTAGATACTCCTTTTTTATATGATGAAATCAGTAAAGCAGTTTTTAAAAATGGGTGGGCTCAAAGCACCATGACCTGATGGGTTTCCCTCAATATTTTTTTAGAAATTTTGGCATATTTTGGGGCCAGATGTCAGTGATGCCATCAAAGATGTTCAATATTCAAAATAGATCCCCTTCAGATGTCAAATCTATGTTTTTGGTGCTTGTCCCTAAAACAACTAATCCTAAGTATTTTGCAGCTTATAGGCCTATCAATATGTGCAATACTATTTTTAAAATTTTGACAAAGACCCTAGCAAATAGATTGAAATTTTTATTAGAAAGCATCATTGATATCCTGTAGAGCGATTTTATGGCTAGGAGGTAAATTCTAGATGGAATTATTGTAGTCCATGAAATCATCCATTTGATGACAAAAAGTGGTAATTATGGGACCTTGCTCAAGCTGGATATGGATAAATATTATGAGAGGTTTGATTGGGAGTTTCTCTTCAAAGTATTGCATAAATTTAGCTTTAGACAGGAGTGGATAAGTTTTATCAAATCATGTGTCTCTTCAGCCAAGTTCTCGGTTCTGGTGAATGGCTCTTCGATAGGATATTTCAAGAGTTGTAGGGAAATTTGTCAAGGAGATCCGTTGTCCCCATACCTTTTTATTTTGCTGGTAGAATATCTCAAGTGGGCCATGAAAGTTGAATATTCTATTGTAGAACTTAAGCTAGCTATGCCCATAAGTACCATATCTCATCATCAATTTGCTAATGATACTATTATGTCCTTTCAACCTTCGATTTTGGAAGCAAAATCAATCAGAAGTATTCTGGAAGATTATGAAAAAGCGGTAGGTTAGAAGGTTAATTTTAGGAAAAGTGTTATTTTTTCATCAATACTCCTCCAGCAAGTTAGTTGAGGATTGCAGATATTATAGGATGTAATATTGGGTCTCTCCCTCTAGCCCACCTAGGGATGCCAATTTTTTTTGTGGCTTCAAGATCATCCCTATGGGAACCATTTGTGGAGTGTGTCTAGAGAGAGCTTACAATATAGAAAGGGGCTCTCCTAAGCTAAGTAGAAAAAGTGATGTTAGTTAAGACCACCCTTCAAAGCATCCCAATATATTTTTGTTCTCTATTCTGAATATTGGGTAAGATTCTTGAAAGAATAGAATAGATCCAACACCTATTTTTTTTGTCAGGAGCAAGTGAGAAAAATAAATTTCATCTAGTGGAATGGGACCAAGTATGCAACAAGGAAGAGGATGGTTTAGGCCTTAGAATATTTAAATCCATGAACAAAGCTCTTGTTCCCAATTAGGGTTGGAGATTGGTTCAAGAAGAGATAGTGGGGTGGGTTGATATTGTCAAAGCCAAATACATAAATGATGGGAAGCATTTTATTAGAGACCTATTACCTCTCCAAGGTTTAGCTTTCTAGTCTGGCCTGATTTAGTGCAGATCAGATATCTATAGAAGGGGTAGGTGGTGTTTGGGAGATGTCATGTCTGTCAAATTCTAGAGTAACGTGTGGGTGATTTAGGTTCCATTGGAGTCAAGATCAGAGTTGGCTTTAGTCAAACCAATTATAGATTATTTTTGGGAGAATAAGGTTTGTGATTTCATTGAAAGGATTGAATGTCACCCCTAATGGAAACCATTTGACTTCCCAAGACTTTTGGTGGAGGAAAGGATGACATTTGATGAAATTTTTAATATCATTAAATGGATTATAATTTTTGGAAGGAAATTTTTGGATATAATCATCTGGAGATTAGATAAGGATGGGAAATTCTCTATCAAATTATCTTATTTTATAGTAGGTGGTCCTTATGATCCTTGGTTTCTAACTAGATAAAATTTAGCTAAAATGACTGACTTTGAAAATCAACATTTTCTTCTAGCTGGTCATACAAGGAAAATTTATAGCTTTAGACAATCTAAAAAAGGTATGATTTTACCTAATGCTTGTTTCTTGTGAAGAAATGTGAAGGAATCCCCACTCCATCTTATTTTCAATTGTCCTTTCTCATAGGAGGTTTTTAACCACTTTTTCAAATATTTAAACATCAAATGGGTGTTATCAAACAACCTAGAGGATATGATGTCCCAATGGGTTTCTCCCTTCCTATCTCTCCAACTCTTTTTGGTTTTGGAAATTTAGCTTTCCTCATATCATATGGTGGATTTGAAAGAAAAGAAACTCAAGGGCATTTAAGGATGCTGCTCATTCGACTAAATTTATGGCTTTGTAGGCAATTTATTTTTTCATGGATAATAGTAGAACCCTAAATCTTAATGTTTTTACTGCAAGAAAGGAATGATCAATGGACATATCTCTTGGATTCAATGCCAATCCTCAACGAGTTAGACTTATTGTACCTTTGGATAGAGCTAGGGTTAAGTGGAAGCCACCTCCAATTAGTTGGCTGAAGTTGAATTTTGATGATGCATCTAAAGGGAATCTGGGTCCTACAAGTATTGGAGAGATTGTAAGGAACCATGATGGCTTTATAATTTTAGCCTTTGCTGATAATTTAGGTCATAAAACCAATCACTTTGCCAAATTAAGGGCCCTATTCCAAGGAGTTTCTCTATTGGATTTTGTAATTTTTAGGAAACTAATCATTGAAAGGGACTCTGTTAATATTATAAATATGGCAAGAGGGACTCAATCTCCTACCTGGACTATTTCGAACCTTCTTATAGAATTTTAGAGATACATCCAAAATCTAGAAGAGGTTCAGTTTAAGCATACATATAGGGAAGATAATTGAGTGACCGATCTATTGGCTAGTAATGGAGTTATTCAAAATGGTTTAGTGGTGTGGCAGGATAATTTCCTGGTGGATATTGCTTCTATCGATAATGATATCATACATAATTATCCACTATATTCGAGTTGTTGTTGATGACTTGGTTGCAAAACTTGGGAGCGCTTGTTCATTTTGGATTTTCATACCAAATTTCATATCTTCAATCTATTGTTTCCTCCCTACAAGCCATAATCAATGGGCTTGCAGACCTAGGAAAGTAATGACTTCAAGGGGGAGAATGGGACTGGTGCATGGCTCGGTTCATGGTTCAGGTTCTTCTACTGATCTATGTTCGGTTGGTTATCTTTGACATCATGATTTAATTTCAATTTATTTTAAGTTTTAAATTATGTATGGTCTTACCTATGTATTGGTTTAGCTTTGGAAGGGGTAAGTTATCTGATTTTTCATTCCTTGATTATTAATAGATATAAGTAATTTTGGCTTCCTCTTTTTTGATGGTATTTAGTCTCTTTTGTACAAGGTTTGGATATCCTTTCAAAACTCCTTCATCCATCTAATAAAAAAAATATCTCTCAAGAAATTTGTATTTCCTTCTTTTCATTAATGAGTTTTCTAGATATGTGTTGTACATTATTCGTACTAAGGATGAGGTCTTTGATAGATTCAATACATGTAAGGCTCTTGTTGAGAATCAATTAGATAGGAAAATCAAATAACTATGGATGAATTGGAGAGATGAGTATGTTAATTATACTTTTGATGTTTTTATTATTTTTCATGGGCCTACATATTAGAGGATTGTTCACTATCCTCAATATAATAGTGTGGATGAAAGAAACAATAGGGTGATAATGGAGTTGGAACAATGTATAATTCATTCTGAACATATGGATTATAAATTTAGGGTTGAGGTTATCACTTATGCATCATAAATCATCAATCAATTTTCTACCAAGGTAGTTTTGGTCATGACACCTCTTAATTTATAGATAGAGGATAAACCTAATGTGTCTCAATTGCATATCTTAAGTTATTTAGCATGGGGTTAGATATCAAAAAACCTTAGAAGAATGAGGCATCAAGGATTCATAAGTGTATTTTTATGGGGTATTTAAATACATCAAAGCATATTTTCTTTATAATCCTTAATGGTTGGAAGTTTTAATTTAAAGAGATGTCATCCTTCATGAGGTTTTACTAGGTACTCCTTCCACTCCATAACTTGAGCTTTTGGAAAATGACCCTTCTAATCCTTTGACTATCTAAGAATTAGCTATTTCTTTCAAGATTTTGGTTCACTCTATTCCCACTAGAGCATCTTGTTCATCATATTCTTCTTATTTAATTTCTCTATGTGCATCCTCAAGTGGAGGTATATCACCTATTGATTTTATCACTTCATAGGTAACACCAAAGGTAGGACATTCTTCTCTAGGTTTAGCGCATTAAGATAAAGACACATAAGTTCAAAGTGATTCAGCCTTGCATGATGAGGTCAATGGTAATATTGAGTTATATTTTTTATTCTTAGCTTTTTAAGTTGAGTTGCTACAAAATATATAATCCTTCCTTAGTTTGTCCAATATCCAAGAGGGTTAACATTCTACTAAAGGATGTTTTACCTAGTTTTTATCTTGAGCGATATTAAAAGGATTCTTCGTGAGAAGTACTTTTTAAGGTAGAATATTCCCAAGATCCTTTCACATTCTTGAGATAAGAGATAACTAGATTGGGGATATGTTATGTTGGTAAAGTGTGAGGCTCTAGTGAATTATACAACTTGTAAGTTTATTCCTCTTCAAAGAGGGAAGAATGATGTTGGTTGCAAAAGGATCTACATGGCTATAATGTACTGTATATGGTTAGGTAGGTAGGTAAGCACAAGACATGTATTATTGCTAAGGTATTCTCTCAATAAGGAGTGGACTATTCTATGATATTTACACCAAATGCCAAGATGGACTTAGTCATGATGATTCTCTTTGTTGTTGGCTCATATGGATGGAAGTAACATCATATGGACATGAAGAATGGATCTTGTTGTGGCTAATCCACAACACACCCCAAAATTGGGGACCCACCCTTTTTGCAGGTTTTCAGAGAAAATCTCGGTGACCCAGATGCTAAAAATGAAGAAAGGGGGCAAAATGCATAAGTGTAGAAAGTGTCACGAAATCGCGACATGTCGCAAAATTGCGACACGTCGCAAAATCGTGACACGTCGCTCCGTCACCGCTAAAAAAATAAAATGGTAGCGAAATCGCGACATGTCGCGAAATCGCGGTCAACATGGTCAACGACAGTAGGTGGGCGAAAACGGTAGCTATTTCGCGACGTATTTTGGCAAAGCGTACGGAGAGAAAAAATGGTCACGATTTCGCGACGTGTTTCGGCGAGATGGCCCGAAGGAGAAAATGGTCGCGATTTCGCGACGTGTTTCAGCGAGATGGCCCGAAGGAGAAAATGGTCGCGATTTCACGATGTATTTTGGCGAAGCGTACGGAGAGCAAAAAATGGTCGCGATTTCGTGACGTGTTTCGGCGAGATGGCCCGAAGGAGAAAATGGTCGCGATTTCATGACGTATTTTGGCGAAGCGTACAGAGAGAAAAAATGGTCGCGATTTCGCGACGTGTTTCGGCGAGATGGCCCGAAGGAGAAAATGGTCGCGATTTCGCGACGTGTTTTGGAAAAGTGTACGGATGAAGAAAATGGTCACGATTTCGCGACATGTTTTGGCGAGATGGCCCGAAGGAGAAAATGGTCACGATTTCACGATGTGTTTTAGCGAAGCGTATGGAGAGCAAAAATGGTCGCGATTTCGTGATAGGTTGCGACGAGAGGGCCCGATGGAGAAAACGGTAGCAATTTCGCGATGAGTTTTGGCCGAGGCGTACGATGAGTGAAGGCGTCGCGATATCGCGACATGTCATGATTTCGTGACATGTCGCGTTTTCGCTGTGAGAGCGAAGGAGCAAGGCCGTGGGTTATTTTTAGTCATGATTTTCTTGGGACCATTACTGAACATGTAGAGAGCGCTGAACACGTGGCAGAAATGCATGAGGACCAGAGTAACGCTTCAGATCGACAGTTACTAGTCGTAGAGAAGATCAAGCGTTGCAAATTCAAGCGAAGGGTTAAAACACCAAAAGGCGGGAAACGAAACGATGCGTCCTGGAAACCGAAACGAAGCGGTCGAGAGCAGACAACAGAAAGTTTAAATAACAGAAATGTAGATTGGTACGGGACTGGAACTTTGGGCATGGCCAAAAATATGGCCGCATTTGTAAAACTTGGATTTTAATTTGAATGTTAAAGCTTCTATTCAGAAATTTTAGGCCTTGTTAGCAAGAAAGAATGAGAAATTTTTTGCATGCTCTATTTTAATTGTTTTATCTTTCTCCTTCCAAATTTCAGATTTGTATGTGGAATTTACGCCATTGTTTTTGGGTTATTTCATGTGAATGTCTGCAATCTGGAAATTATTTAAAACCCTAGGAGCCAACACCTAGTTTACTTTGATCGTGTTTGTTTGCGGGTCAAATAGGCTAGGTTGCATGTATGAAACTCTCACGTATTCGGTTTTGCAGGACGGGGTGCTATCAAACTGAAGGAGCTTTTGCATTGCTGCATTTTCAACAATTATTTTGATGCAAATTCTTAATTTTCTGTTTTCAAAAATTTTAATTTCAGAACTTTTTCTTATTTTCAGGCATTAAAATAAACATTAAAAAAATTTCAAAATCTAAAAATAATTTCACCATTGCGTAGGTTATAGTTCAGACTTCCATTACGCACTTTGAAATTTCATTTTTGGACTTGTTTAGTATTTTTAAAAATTCATCGAAGTTGTTGTTTTGTTACAGATTTCAAAAATCCGAAAATAGAAAATTTCCATTTTAAGGTCAAATTTCATTTTTCCAGTTTTGTTTTGCATTCATGAGCCTATGATGACATTCCCTTCATGGAAATTCCAATTTCATTGAAGGAGTTATGTTTTATGGCATTTTCACAAATCTCTATTTTGGGCCTAAAATTACCCTTTCTTCATAAAAATTCCAATTTTACGAAAGAGGGGTAATTTGAGTATTATATTGAAGGTCTTTGCCTTAAAGCACTTAATTGTTCATCTTGATGAAAATTTGATTTCATTTAAGAGGGATAAGTTAAAGTGACATTTTGAAGCTACATTTGAAGACCCTATTCATCATTGAGGATTTAATGCAAGATAAAAATCTATTTTAAAACCATCAAGATAAAAGGAATTAAAGCATTACATCGTGGTCATATGAGGGCCAACTCACATTTGATTTATTTTGGTTCAATGAACAATCACTAAAGTTTCATGGTAAAATAAACCAACATTGCCCCTTGTTTACTAGTTACTTGCAATCACTAAGGTGTTCCAAGCATTTAAATTGAATATCTTTATTCTAATGCACATATGCAAATGCTAATATAACGGAGACCTTGGAGAAGTTGTTTGTTTAACTTCTTTGCAAGAGGGGATTTGGAATCCAAATCCTAAGGGAGAGTGTACTTTCACAATTGGGTGAAAATACCACTCAACATTTTGGCGCTAGAAGGAGGGCCTGAATTGGTTTATTTTAGTATGATTTAAATGCTATAGGGATTTAAATTTTGAATATTTCATGCCCTATTGATTATTATCTTTAGCCCTCTTTTAACAATACAACCTTGTGCTGTTAAAAGGAGGACATGAATTGCTATGCATTGTTCTAACGCTTTGATTGTTCATACAGGAATAATGGGATTTGATTTGATGTTAAAAATAAAATAAAAAATAAATAAATAAATAAAGAAAAAAAAAATTTTTGGGTATTAAAGTTATATTCTTTAAGATTCACTAATGGCTATGTTTTCACCATGGATGACAGGTAGCCCATTGAACATACCAGGAGTTCAACATTATTTTCCCGTCGGTTTTGAGAGATGTCTTCCTCAATTTTCGTCTAATGGGACAAATACTGTACAAGAACATATTCAAGCATTCAAATTTGTTGTGAATCACTTAACAATTTGGTATGATGATGTTGTTTGTAAAATGTTCCCTTACACCTTGGACAAAGTGGCATATGATTGGTTTACAAGTCTACCTTTAGGGTCTATCACTTCTTGGGCTCAATTAGAGACAACATTTCTTAATCAATTCAACAAAAAGCAAGTTGACCCAATCCGCATGTATGAGCAATTTTTCACCATCAAAAAAGGACCAAGTGAAAATGTGAAGTCATTTTCTGAAAGGTTCTTTGGATTATATGCTCAATTAGTGACATGTTATGTTTTGCAAGAAGAAGTGGCTCTCCAAATATATGTCAATGCTCTTGACCCACTCATTTCCACATATTTGCGAGGGATGCCCCTAATCACATCTTTGTCTCAAGCCTATACTCAAGCAATGGCAATTGAGCAACAATTGAGTTGTCAAAATTATGGTGTGGGTTTTGGATCATGTAATCTTCAATCATTTAATACTTCCTTTACCCACCCAATGATTTATCCACCTCAACCAAGTTCAAGTGTGAATCAATTTCAGAATCAACAATCATTCCCAAGCTTCAATCAATTTCAAAATCCTCAACCTACTATGCAAGATCAACCATCTTTCTTAAGTATGAATCAACTTCAAGATACTCATCTTGATTCAAAGGATATTTCTAAAATCAATTTTAATGATTTTCACAAGAATATGATTTTAGGCAAGGGAGGAGTACTAGATCCAACTAGTATTGAAACATGTGACAAATTGGAAACCCTTGACTCACCAAAAGATGAATTCTATGAGGATGAATCTGTTTCGGATGACATTGTTGAAAGTGATGACCAAGAAAATTCACACCTTCCAAATTGTGATAAAATTGAATCATGGGTTACACATGTGGATTATGATAGCCTTATCAATTTGAATACAAGCAACAACCCAATTTTGGAAGTAATTGAACCATTTAAGGAAGGTGAAGATAAATTTGATGAGAAATATGTTGATGAATTAAAAGATAAAGAAGAAATAAGTGAGCATCACGATTTGATTTTGAAAGATGATCATCATGATTCTTGGGAAGAGTATGCTCACTCCAAAACTGCTAATGAAATTTGTGTGCCTATTGATATGCAGGATGATACAATTGCCCTTTCACATGAGGATATTACAAGTCCTGTGCAATCTGAAAATGTTTTGGAAGAAGGATTGGAATCTCATCAAAGGTTTGAGAAGGATAATGATGTTACTACCATGGATCAAGAAGGAGAATCAATTGTTTTTGTTCCCCTTGAGGGGCAAGAAATAGAAAATCTTGATCCACCTATTGTTTCTACAATGTCTATGCCATCTCAAAATCATGAAATTACAAAACCTAAGTGGTGTGGGTTTGATACTGTTGATGATCCTAATGAAAATATGAATTTTGAGGCAACTCAAGCCATTGATCATGGAAAGGTGTCATGCGACACATATCTTGAAAAATTAGGCTCTTGTTTTGAAAAGGATGGATGCATGTTTGATTGGGTGCCTAACTTTGGTGTTTTTGAACAGGTGTTGGATGATGAAGAAGACAATGAGGAAGAAGAAAAGGCTACTAACACTCATCAAGTTGTGGTAAATTCTATTCATGATGGGTTGAGTATGGGTGACAAGGTGAAATCTTTACCTTTGGTGATAGCTACAAAAATTTCAAGTGATGGATTACATGATGTCCCTTTGGATGCTAATGTAATTAATGATGAAATGTCAAATCTTGGTGATGCTTGTCAAGTTTTGATTAATTTTACATGCTTCAAAATCTCGAAAAATAATTTGAATTCAAGACTTCTAGAAATAGGCTCTTGTTTGCAATATCTTACCTTTGAAAAGGAAAGCCTACTTCTAAATTATGAATGGAATGATGAAATTTGCACTTTAAAGAATAGACATGATAAAATTGAAAATCAATCATTGTCTGATCAGTTTAAAATTTTGAATCTCACCTATATGAATACTAATGGAACTAAATTTAATTGGTGGGGTGAGAGAGGGAAGTTGAAGTTTGTTGCATTGCTTGGTGTGATCTTATTGTGGTTGGATTCCTACAACATTCGGCATGTGTATTGTGACATATGTCTTTTGAAATGTTCTAATCATGTTTGGGATCCAGGAAAGTGATAATCCAAGCTTTGCATCATCTTGTATTATATTTTTGATTTTGGTTTTGGTTTGTGTTTTCAAGTTTCATTTTGGGATTGCTATTGGGATTAGGATTTAAGTTGTGTGTTCTTGACATGTTTAGGTTTGTATTAATGCTGTGCTTTGTTTCTTTTGCATGTGCAGGTTGGAAGTTTAGGTGGTGTGTTTGTTTGACATGTTTCATTGTCTTTGTTAAAAAAAAAAAAAATGGAATAAAGGTTTGAAACGGTAACACATGCCTAAGATCGGGAGAGCATGAAACATTGGAATTATGTTGTAAAAGCTCCACATATAGCACATATAGTTAAATAATATCGTTTGAGGCTTGTGATACATGAAGTAGTTAGTTTTATAATGATGGCAATACTTCATTTGCAATTCAAAGAGCAATGCATTCATCTTACATCTCACTTTGCATATACATGCCATCTTAGTTGCATATGCATTTCAGATACAAATCATTAAAGTGTGTTAAATCCTCTTAGGGTGATACTATAACATAAATAAAGAAAAATCCTAAGGTTGGAAACTGAGCCCCAAGATATCTAGAACCAGGCACAGTTTGTACACATTAAAAAATATCTTGGGCAAAATGATCAAAACCTTGCTTGGAGGAGAAGGGTCAAGCAAAAGGAATATTTCATGTCTATCCTATTATGCAACATGATCCTTAAAATAGTGGTTTTCACCACTTCCATTAAGCTTAAAGCCTAAAATCAGAGTAGTAAGGATAGGGTTAAGTCCTCATCGAACTTAGGTTGAGGATCCAACTCCCCAAAGCTTTGATTTGACCTACATGGAGTAGTAAGGATAGGGCATAATTCTCATCTCGCCTAGGTTGAGAATCTGATTCCCCAAAACTCCTATGTCTCATTTCATGATAAAACTTGGATTGGAAGGATCGTACTACTTGTCCTCTACAAAGGATGGGTAGTCATCCCCAAGGTTCAAGTAATAGAATAATATTCTTCATTTTCATCTAAGACTTGGATTGGAAGGATCGTACTACATGTCCCTAGCAAGGATGGGTAGTCATCCCTAAGATCCAAGAAGTAAAATTAACTTTTTCCCATCTCATATTTATATTGGATTGAAAGGATCATACTACTTGTCCTCTGCAAAGGATGGGTAGTCATCCCCAAGGTCCAAAGAAATGAAGTTAAGTCATGGATTATGGGGTTAGGTATGCCCATGCATGACATCATGTCTTGTCTAAAAAACAAGACCACTGACTGTTCAAAGGGTTAGACTAGCATGACCATTTCTTCCATAATTGGTTAAATCATTTTGCTCAAAGTGAGGTAATGAATTCCAAATCGGAGTAGTAAGAATAGGGTTAAACTCCCATCTAGATTAAGTTGGGAGTCCGATTTCCCAAAGCTCTGATTTCACTTTCACTTACACATGGGTTCAAGATAATAGTGACTCATAACCAACTTTGGGATCTAATAAAACAATTCATTATATACATGGTTGATCCTAAGAGGGTTTGATAATCTTGAATATTTGTGTATGATATTAGAAGGTCTATGCATTTGTAAAAGCAAAATCTTTAAGCATATTCATTAGGTTACACAAATCATTTACAATCTCACACATACATGCATGTAAAACTGACAATGGAATATTGATCAAGCCCAAGCGATATGGAATGAAAGCAAATAGCACACACCGAGCTAATACTAATGATTCTGATGTTTCATGTACTTCTGATCTGTCGGTATTTGTTTATCTTTTATGTGCTAACGCCTGTATCTAAGCTCATATATTTTAGGTTGGGTTCTCACAAAAATGCTCTGGAGCATTTGACAGAGAGTCGCCATTTGTTGTGGCTAATCCACAACACACCCCAAAATTGGGGACCCACCCTTTTTGCAGGTTTTTAGAGAAAATCTCGATGACCCAGATGCTAAAAATGAAGAAAGGGGGCAAAATGCATAAGTGTAGAAAGTGTCGCGAAATCGCGACACGTCGCTCCGTCGTCGCTGAAAAAAGAAAATGGTCACAAAATCGTGACATGTCGCGAAATCACGATCAACATGGTCAACGGCAGCAGGTGGGAAAAAATGGTAGCAATTTCGCGACGTATTTTGGTGAAGCGTACGGAGAGCAAAATGGTCGTGATTTCGCGACGTGTCTCGACGAGATGGCCCGAAGGAGAAAATGGTCGCGATTTCGCGACGTGTTTCAGCGAGATGGCCCGAAGGAGAAAATGGTCACGATTTCGTGACATATTCTGGCGAAGCGTACGGAGAGCAAAAAATGGTCGCGATTTCGCGACGTGTTTCGACGAGATGGCCCGAAGGAGAAAATGGTCGCGATTTCGTGACGTGTTTTGGCGAAGCGTACGGAGAGCAAAAATGGTCGCGATTTCGCGACGTGTTTCGGCGAGATGGCCCGAAGGAGAAAATGGTCGCGATTTCACGACGTGTTTTGGTAAAGTGTATGGACGGAGAAAATGGTCGCGATTTTGCGACATGTTTCGGCGAGATGGCCCGAAGGAGAAATGGTCGCGATTTCGCGACGTGTTTTGGTGAAGCGTATGGAGAGCAAAAATGGTCGCGATTTCGTGACAGGTTGCGGCGAGAGGGCCCGATGGAGAAAACGGTAGCAATTTCGTGATGAGTTTTTGTCGAGGTGTACGATAAGTGAAGGCGTCGCGATTTCGCAACATGTCACGTTTTCGTTGTGAGAGCGAAGGAGCAAGGCCGCGGGTTATTTTTAGTCACGATTTTCTTGGGACCATTACTGAACATGCAGAGAGCGCTGAACACGTGGCAGAAATGCATGAGGATCAGAGTAACGCTTCAGATCGACAGTTACTAGTCGTAGAGAAGATCAAGCGTTGCAAATTCAAGCGAAGGGTTAAAACACCAAAAGGCAGGAAACAGAAAGGATGCGTCCTGGAAACTGAAACGAAGCAGCCGAGAGCAGCAACAGAAAGTTTAAATAACAGAAATGTAGATTGATACAAGGACTGGAACTTTTGGGCATGGCCAGATGGCCGCATTTGTAAAAATTGGATTTTAATTGGAATGTTAAAGCTTCTCTTCAGAAATTTCAGGCCTTGTTAGCAAGAAAGAATGAGAAATTTTCTGCATGCTCTATTTTAATTGTTTTATCTTTCTCCCTCCAAATTTCAGATTTGTATGTGAAATTTACGCCATTGTTTTGGGTTATTTCATGTGAATGTCTGCAATCTGGAAATTTTTTAAAACCCTAGGAGCCAGCACCTAGTTTACTTTGATTGTGTGTTTTGCAGGTCAAATAGGCTAGGTTGCATGTACGAAACTCTCACGTATTCGGTTTTGCAGGACGGGGTGCTATCAAACTAAAGGAGCTTTTGCATTGCTGCATTTTCAACAATTATTTTGATGCAAATTCTTAATTTTCTGTTTTCAAAAATTTTAATTTCAGAACTTTTTCTTATTTTCAGGCATTAAAATAAACATTAAAAAAATTTCAAAATCTAAAAATAATTTCACCATTGCGTAGGTTATAGTTCAGACTTCCAATACGCACTTTGAAATTTCATTTTTGGACTTGTTTAGTATTTTTAAAAATTCATCGAAGTTGTTGTTTTGTTACAGATTTCAAAAATCCGAAAATAGAAAATTTCCATTTTAAAGGTCAAATTTCATTTTTCCAGTTTTGTTTTGCATTCATGAGCCTATGATGACATTCCCTTCATGGAAATTCCAATTTCATTGAAGGAGTTATGTTTTATGGCATTTTCACAAATTCTCATTTTGGGCCTAAAATTACCCTTTCTTCATAAAAATTCCAATTTTACGAAAGAGGGGTAATTTGAGTATTATATTGAAGGTCTTTGCCTTAAAGCACTTAATTGTTCATCTTGATGAAAATTTGATTTCATTTAAGAGGGATAAGTTAAAGTGACATTTTGAAGCTACATTTGAAGACCCTATTCATCATTGAGGATTTAATGCAAGATAAAAATCTATTTTAAAACCATCAAGATAAAAGGAATTAAAGCATTACATCGTGGTCATATGAGGGCCAACTCACATTTGATTTATTTTGGTTCAATGAACAATCACTAAAGTTCCATGGTAAAATAAACCAACATTGCCCCTTGTTTATAGTTACTTGCAATCACTAAGGTGTTCCAAGCATTTAAATTGAATATCTTTACTAATGCACATATGCAAATGCTAATATAAGGGAGACCTTGGAGAAGTTGTTTGTTTAACTTCTTTGCAAGAGGGGATTTGGAATCCAAATCCTAAGGGAGAGTGTACTTTCACAATTGGGTGAAAATACCACTCAACAGATCTCTACATGGATATTTTTAGAAAGACATATACATTCAATAGTCATCTAATTTTGAGCTTGAGGAGTCCACTCCTTTGGTTTGTTGTTTGACAAGATTTTTGCAGGGACTTAAGAAGGATTCCTTATGCATGAAATGATATGATCCATTCCTTTTTTTTTAGTTGTAGGCTTCATCAATATGGGGCTAAATATGATGTTTACATCAAACATTAGGATGGGGAAACTTTTATTATTGTGTTATATGTTAATTATTTTATCATAACTAGTAGCCCTTATACTCTAATGTAGAGTATGAAATCATGATATAATTCCTCATTTGAGATGAAAATTTGGGTCTTTTGCATTTTTTTTTATTTGAGATTGATCTAGCATCACCATTTTCCATACCAAGTATACTTTGAATTTTTTTTCAATGTTTTAGGATGGAGGATTGAAAGTTCTCAAACTCCGTATGCTTTATACTTATAGCTTCAAGCTAAATGTACCTATCCTTTGGTGTATTTTATGTTGTATCAATATCTTGTGGAAATAATTCTCTACATTACTCACACTAGACCCCACATAGAGTTTTCTATAATTTATTGTTCTAGATATATGTTAGGAACCTTAGGAGAGTCACTTGCCAATATCTACGATAACTATTAGATATATTTGATATACCTATCAAATGGGTATTCACTAATCTATTGTCTTCCTCAAATTTTAAGATGATTTTCAAATGCTAATTGGACTAGTAACTTAGACAAGTGATGGTCAACCATAGGTTTTGTGTTCTATTTGATGTCTAGCCTAGTTTCTTGATGTTCTAGACAAGAATCCACTATTTTTCAAATTTTCAAAGAGGCTAAATATTGTGCTACCAATGATGAAACTAAGCATCTTAGGTGGATGCTCATAATTCTAGATATGACTAGCATTCCTCATATTTTTCTAGTTACTCTTTTGATGTGATGATTATAGAACCATTGAACTTATCTACAATCTAGTGTTCTATTAGTCAACAAAGAACATAGAGATATGGATATACTTTATAATTTTGCTTCATGCATGTGGGATGCTTGATCTAGTTATTTTACCTTGATTAGATTAGGTAGTGGATATGCTAAACAAGGTCATGCCCAAGATCACTTTTTTGTGCATACAAAATATTATTGGAGTTAAAGAGTGTCCCTAAAGGGGGGATGACAAGTATGGGTTTATCTCTATGTTACTTATTTAACATAATGAGGGATGTTGCAATATGTAGTGGTTAAGCTTCTATTGAGATCATAATCAAGTTATTTACTTATATTGATCATATTTCTCATTTGGGCTCATGTAAATCTTGGAAAGTGTTCATTTTTTATTTTTATAATATGTTATTCCTAAAGGCCGGTCTCATAACCTTAACCTAAAAGGTAAATTATATTTGGGTATATATACCCTTTCATACAAAGCATTTTTCTTGTTGGTTGGAGTGTAATTTTATTTCTATTTAATGCAATTATTTCGTGTTCATGGACACCCCCAATAGTTTTTCATTTTTCATTCTTCATTTTATGTATTTATTTTCATGTAATACTATGTAATGTTTCATTCCATTTGTTTCTAAAATTATATATAATATAACACTTTTAAAATAGGATGGTAAACATTGAGGATTGAATAACATAAGCTTATACTGAGAGGGGGGTGAACAATATAAGATCGACTTTTAATTTTATTTTCCAAACAATATTATCTAATTTTATCAATTACAATATCAATAGAAATAACAAAACAATGCACAAATCATCACACACACGAAAGACACAAATTTAACGTGGTTCATCCAATGTGGGTTATTTTAACAGAGAAAATATTTGTTCTAAATTTTCTCAACAAATCTCTTGGATATCAATCCTCTATTACAATGTTTGTAGATCTCTCTCCATAAGAGAATACTATCCCCTTTTTTCTGGTTTGTGGATATCTCTCCATAGGATAACTCTATCCACTTTGCTCTAGTTTGTGGATCTCTCTCCACAAGAGAACACTATCCCCTTTGCTTTGGTTTGTGGATCTCTCTCCACAAGAGAACTCTATCCCCTTTAATCTGGTTTTTGGATCTCTCTCTACATGATAAATCTACCCTCTTTGCTCTTGTTTTTGGATCTCTCTCCATAGGATAACTCTATCCTCTCCACTCTGGTCTACTCCAAAGCCTACTCTCAACTCTATATCAAATATGCACCAAACCTCATTACAAGGCTAGCACAAATCTACTCCAACTCTGATCTCAACTTTATCTCAAATCTGAACCAAACATCATCACAAGTCTAACACAAATTTTCTCTAACTCTACTCTCAAATTTGTCTCAAATTTACACCAAACCTCATTATAATGCCAGCACAAATTTATCTCAAACATGCTCTTTGTTACTACCCAAATATACTTCAAGTCTTCTCTCAAATATGTTCAACTTTGTTCCATGTCTTCTCACAAATCTATTCAACTATGTTCCAAGTCTTCTCACAATACTTGCTCAAATCTACCTCAATGTTTCTTCAAGTCTTCTCACAAGACTTTCTCAAATATACCTCAATGTTGCTTATAGAGTCTACTCAAATATTCCAAAATCTTGCATACAAGCAATGCTTGTATCTCTTTCAAAAATGTTTTCTTCAACTAGGTAATTTAGACATATTCTACCTAGAATTCTTTTAACCTCTTGAGCATATAAAGAATTATATTATCAAATACCCAATATGTTCTTCACATTCACAAATATTGCATTTATTCAACCCAATATCTATCTCTTACAAAACCCTTTCAAATCAAATGAAACTAGTGTATATTTTTGCTTCACAAAACTGGTCTCTAACACTTGCTCATTCACATTCAACATCACTCACATAAATGCACAAATGCTTCACAAATTCTTTCAACAAGAATACACATTTTGTTCTCAAAAACCCTAACTCAAGTGCTTCCAATTTCACTAATCAATGATGCACAATTTGTTCTTAAAACATATCTCAAATATTTCCAAAAATACACACTAATCAAAACTTTTATCTCCACCTTATAATTCTAAAATGTTTTCTCAGCCAACCACCTTAGAGAAGTTATAATTTCAGCATACCTCTTAAATTTCTGTGATGATAAAGTGCCCTCAAAAACTTGTTCCAAAATAATTTCCTCTTTGCTACTTTAAGAGGTTAGCCAATCTTCTTTTCAAAACAATCACAAAAACCTTTCCTCAAAAATTTGCACAAAAATATTGCTCTATCCTATTTTTACTTTCTCAAAACAAGGCTTTTAATTAAATAATAAAACCCTTTTAACTTTCCTTCACCATGCAAAAATACACACAATAATTAAACCATGAAACACCTTATAACTCCTACTTTTAAAACACACACAATCAACTCATACAATGAAATAATCCTTATCACACCTTATTTCTCCTTCTAAACAAATTTTAAATTTTAATATAAAAAGAAACTTTTCACACCTTATTTCTCTTTCTAAACATATTCAAATTTTAACACCAAAAGATAATTTTATACCTTATTTCTTCCATATCAAATGAGAAAAAATTTAATGCCAATTTAACCTTATAACTCCCCAAAGAATCAAATTACAATTAAAATTTTAAATACCTCCTTTTATTCTTCCCTCAATGCGACTCGAACCTCTCACCTTGTGAGAGCAAGGCGCCCAACTAAGGGGCCAAGACTGGATGCGCCAACACATCTCATGAGAGCACTAAGGCACTAGTCACCCTTTTATATCCTACTACTATGAACATAGCCAAACAAAAACAAAATGGTCCACGATGGGTTTCAAACCAGAAACTCCTCCTCACAATGACATTGCATCGACTCAACCACCAATTGGTCTAGCTGGTTGGACGAGTTCAAATGTGCACCAGTTTGAATGTAAAACCTCCACGATCATCATAAAGGACTACACTCCTCTTCCCTCTTATTCTCTATTGCATGCAATGAATTGAATGTTGAACAAATTACTTGCATGAATTTTGAACACCTTCAAATGACTTTATGCATGGGTATTAATAGCTTTACTTTAGTCTTCATCCAACATCGATTTCACCTTGTCTTTTCCACCCATATGACGTTGTCTAGATTCATTCAAAAATAATCTGAATTGCCTTCAATTTCTTGGCACTCAAATATTATAATTTAAAATTTTATATTATAATAAAAATATTATAATATTATTCCTTTTGAACCTTACCTTCACAATTAATATTATTGCCTTAAACAATATTAATAATATTAATTATTTTGAACATTGCTTTCACAATTAATATTATTACCGTCAATAATATTAATATTATTAATTCTTTTGAATCTTACCTTCATTTTAAACCATTATTCCAAAGAGCTCTTAAGACTTTTATCCTTCATTATAATATTCAAACATAAATATTATAATGTTTTTCTCAACCAATATTATAATAATATATATTATAATATTTTTTCCTTGACATCAATGACAACCAATGACATCTTCTCTTTTGAAATTAACCTATGACATAAATATTTTGACATTAGTGATAACACACTATACTCAAAATTTTCAACAATCTCCCCCTTTGTCATTGATATCAACCCTTTCTAAAATATCTCTTTTCAACCACTGGATTCCAAATCTGCTCTACCTGAGAAGCTACTCCCCCTAACTGAATGATCTCCCCCTAACTCAAATATCTTCCCCTTTGACATGAATGGCAAAGGGACTCCTTTGGGGATAAATATAATACTCATATCTCATCCCCTGCTCCACATCCTCTCCTTGAGGTGATTAATTTTGGGGTGGAATTAATTCTACTCCCAACGTACAATGCTCTTTTTATTTTTCAATCTTATTTTTCAACACCTTTGTAGTCATACCCTTCTTATAATTTTGAGTTTCCCTATTCTTGCTTGACTCTAAAATTTTTGGAAACTCTATTCTACACCACTTGGCCTTATGTCCAAGATTTTTGCACTTGTAACACCTGAATTTGTAGTTCTTGGAAGGTGCAAATGACTTGAAGTTCCTCTTTGTAAAGCCATAATCATTTTTTTTATGAACCTTGTAGTAGATCACTTTATGACCAAAGCAATTACATGAGTAGCAATACCCTTGAAAGAAATATTCATCTTTGAATGAGTTGAATTTCTTCTTAGTGAAGCCATTCTCCTTCTTTCCATGAACCCTGTAATGCATAGCTTTGTGACCAAAATGATTACATGAGAAAAAATGCCCTTTGAAGAAATATTCATCTTATCTTGAAACATCTAGTCTTTTAGTCCTTTATTTGCCTTCTCTATGATGATCTATGTTTCTTGTTTGTGCATTGTTTTCTTTCTTAGTGAAGCTTCCATTCTTCAACTTATCCATATAGGTCTTAGTTTCTTCTTCAATCTCTTCCTTTGAAACTTCCTTTTATTTTGAACTTGATCTTGATCCTTCTTCTTGTTTCCCTTGTCCTTATTCAAAACCAAGTCCTATTCTAATAAATGAAATCTTTTTGAATTGATAATTTTATCCAAAGCTTTTAAACTTTTCCAAAACCTGTGTAGCTTATCCTTATAATATTTCACTTCCATCCTTAGATAAACTGCTTCATGTTCTAATATTTCATATTCTAACTCTTTTACCTCTAACTTTTCAACCATGACCTCTTTAAATCTTCTTGCCTTAGCTTTTGAGTTTGTGAGGTTTTGTAGAAGCTTTTATTCTATTTCCTCATGTTCTTGAACTTGAGCCTTCAGTATTGAATTCTATCTTCAACTTCGAATCCAATAATTTGCATGGTATTAAAAATTTCATCAACATGAAGTAATTATTTAGCAATATATTCCTCATCTTCCATATTCAATTCTTCAAACCTTCTTTTGTGAGTTTGTATTTTTTCCAACTTGACCTTGTTATCTCCTTCATATGTTTACTACAATTTGTCCTATATCTCTTTTTCTAATTTTCATTGCATAACTTTCACAACTTATGATTTACATAATCCACTTAAGATTCTATTCATATCTTTGGCATTATTCACATGTAATTTCTTACCATCCTTATATATGGGAGGAGTGGCTATAGGTGTGAACCCATCATCAAAAAATTACCATGTTTCATATCCTTGTGCCGTCAATTAAGTCTTCATCATCATACTCCAGAAATAATAATTGTTCCTATCAAACAATGGAGCTTTACTTTTTGAAGATCCATTCTAATATGCCATTTTTGTTCTTGTAGTTATCTTTCTTCAAGTTGTTAGACTTTTCTGAAGGAAATTGCTCTGATACCAATTGAAGAACACAAGCTTATACTAAGAGGGGTGTGAACAATATAAGATCAACTTTTTTTTTTCCTAAACAATATTATACAATGTTATAAATTTCAATATAAATAACAATAACAAAATAATGCACAACTCATCACACACATGAGAGACATAAATTTAACGTGGTTCACCCAATGTGGGTTACATCCATGGAGAAAATATTTCTTCTAAATTTTCTCAACAAATCTCTTGGGAATAAATTCCCTATTAAAATGTTTGTAGATCTCTCTCCACAAGATAACTCTATCCCCTTTGT